>JAUMHB010109456.1:1864-13979 GCA_032359685.1 Pittosporum tobira
CACTTTAATTATTATTTTATTATTTAAATTATAAAAAAAATAATTTAAATAATTTACTTATAATTAAATATATTTTTTAAACTCGTCAAGTGTTTCATTTAAATTGGAATGGAATGAGTATATTTTTACGGCCCAATGTTTTCCACGTAGGAAACAATCAATCAGCTCAGTCAAAGTCAATCATTTACACAAACAGAGATAAATGATGCGTTAATAATTTGCTGGCCTTGACATTTTCGATTGGTATCTGGTTCTTTATCCCGAGCTCCATAATTTCTTTTCCTTCTCTCTAAAATCCGCTTTCCTGCTTTCTAGAGATTCGCGTTCTCTTTTGGATCGTTACTGAGTAGCAACAATCATAACACTCTTCTCCAACCACGATTATCAATCAATCTCTCACGTATATATGTAAGTACATGAATATTATTTTAAAACTGTCTACCCCTTCCTCTCACTAGGCTAAAAATATACGCAGCTTGTCTGGTGCTTGGATTGTTTCTGTTTTTAGTTTGATTGATTTTCTATATATGAAGTGTTAGATTCATGCTTCTCTTCTTTTTCATAAGTTACCTTTAATGGGTTGTTCACAAAACTATTCTGTTGTTTCTTGGTTTAATCGACACACTATTATTGACTTTTCAAAATTGGAATGAAATTTCAATCATACCCATGTTCAATAAAACGGGTTGCATTTGGCTATTTTTCAGGGTATGTATTCGTTGCATTCCATGTTATCTATAAATATAATGAGTGTTTAGTTCTATGGTGGAGTGATTATTTTGTACTATCGTTGATTAAAGCTGAAACTCTTTTTGCGTGGAACAGAAAAATATGACAAATGGGACTATATTTTGTTGTGGAAAGGAGGAAGTACTATCCTTAAAGGTTAAACGAACTTTTGTCGAAATTTCGTCAATTGTAATGCTGGTATTTTAGAAAGTGTAATCTTTAACGGAAGTTCAACTTTCTTTGGTGCAGGAATGTGTTTATTGATTCCAAGAAGCAGCAGAGGTTTAAGCACTCTCAGCTTGAATACTGGTATTGTCCAATTTGATTATTAGAGGCATTGATTTATACCATTGCGGCAAGCAGAGCCATTGAGTTGTCAGTTTGATTCCTGCGGAGAGTGAGACTTTTAAAAAGAATTAAGCAAAAAATAAAAATAAAGAGGGGGGAAGCTCACAAACAGGAGCTTTGAGATTCTGAGTGTTCATTGAAGTTGTATGATATAAGGACAGAGAAGGGAAAAGGTCAATAACTGGTTTGGTTGTTTAATTGGTGAGATGGGATCTTTTGCTGGGCATGTATTACCAGGAACATTGTTTCTATTGATTGGTGTATGGCACATATGGTGCTCTGTGGTACGGTATGCGGTGAATCCTAAAACTTTCCGGGTTAGGGTTTGGAACCCTGTTCCTGGTTTTGATGGGAGGCTTAAGTACTTGGAGCTGTACCTTGTGGCAATTGGTGCTTTTATTGATATGTGTGTAGAGCTTTTGTATTCGACTCACCTTAAATTCTTTGTTAATGGAGTATTGAATCCATCTCACATGAATGACTTTGAGCATGGCGGAATGCTTCTCATGTTCTTTGTCTACAGTGTTGTCATTCTGCTGTCCGAGAAAACCAGGTCAGTTTTCTTTCTTTCCTTTTTTAGTTGCTTAAAATTATAATTGACCTAAAGAAAATCCTGGAAATAGTTTTTGATCACTAAGGACTGGATATAATTTTAGTCTCTAATCTAGCTTGGCATGAAACAATGAACAATCATACAACTTACGACATTGACAGTCTTTTGGACACCAGCTTAGTCGACAAAGCAGGATTGTTAGCTACTTCTGCTATTTTCCTTTCATTTGCCCTCACTTTCTCAACAATCTGATAAAGGATTAAACTGCAGTTAAAATGCATTGACAAACTTAATTCTGTTAGATGTCTGAGCTGTACTTGCAATACGCTGGAATCTTGAAAGACTCACTGTATCTGTGAATTAAGATATTTTGGGTAAATGGTTCTTGCTCAGAATCTGCGTTTAGAACGCTTCATAGTAGCATTTGGTTACAAGGCACTAATAAAGCTTGGAGTATCGATCATTTATAAACAAACTACTGATTGCGGACTAAATTTCATAAATGCCCTGCCCATCCAATGATTTTTTGGATGTCTACTGATGCTTGAATATCATAATCTTGTTTTACGCATCTTACTATTGCCCTGATGTAGAACTGCATGCAAGTATGCTAAGACCACGATTTTGATCACAGATGCTATTGATGTTTTAATTAGCAACACATATTTTCTGATATTTACCCTGTTTTTTACATATGAAATATCCCTGATGTAAGCTTGATATAAGCAAATTTGTAAATAATGATGACAGGAATTCAGTCTTAAATCCTATAGTTATTCTATAACTTAATCAGTGGTAGTAAGGCTGTAAGGGGATGACTACAATTTTTTTGCAAAATAATGAGCAGACAAGGAATTAGCTCATAAAGAGACCACCCATAATCCTCAATGTAATATGAATCTGGACCACTAATTAGCTAAGGTGACCTAGGGTTAGTGATCACTAATGCAAGGTAAATAATTGGCCATGAGCAGTAATCTATTTAGATTTTGGCTTGGACAATCTGTATTAACATGAAATCTTTAATTGAAAATTACTGAAAAAGCTTTAATTTGTTAAATATTGTTAATATTTTGTTCTTGGCTACATTTTTTATTTTACTATCAAAAATTTCAATATTGTTTTACGTTGTTTCTTACTATGCTGCACTCATATTAGTGCTGTCGACACATGATTAAAGATGATAATGGTTAGGACCCTTGCATAGATCACCAATGCAAATCTAATGCCTTAGTTATAACTATTTGAAAAGGAATTAGTTAATATCTTAGTTTAGTATTTCAGTACAAGCTTACCCTTTCCCCCTCATTTTTCAGCTTTCTTCCCTTGCCAGAAGGAGCGTTATGCTTCATTGCCACCACAGCATTTTGTGCAGAGTATCTATTATTCTATTTCCACTCAACTACTCATAAAGGCCTTGAGGGGCACTACCATCTTCTCCTCGTCCTCCTTGTAGGGTTGTGCATAATAACCATTATCGCCGGAGCACTCATGCCAACCAGCTTTGCAGCAGATTTGTCCAGCGGCATTGCTATAGCACTGCAAGGCCTCTGGTTTTATCAGACTGCATTCACACTCTATGGGCCATCCATGCCAGCTGGTTGCAAGCTCAAAGAAAATATGGTCTCATGTAATTCAGCAGATCATGAGGTCCGTGGGCAGTTGCTTGCTAACTTCCAGCTATTCACCATTGTTCTTGGGCTTATGGTTGGAGTTGTGGCATCGTATGGTTTTGTAGCTAAGAAATATGGGCAGGCTGACATCAGTTCACAAGGTTAATATAGTGTTTGCCATTTTTATTTTATGGTCAATTTTATCCATTTGGAGGTCTGTTTTTTGCTTAAATGCATAGTATGTTGAGTATTTTATTTATTCATTGTTAGGATTTTCGCAAGGTAAGGTGCATTTATATGCCATGTATTTTGGTGACCAACAGATTTGTTGCACCACTGAATGACCGAAATAAGTGGGCTGTTTAACTGAAATCTTTTCTTTTGCAGTTTCCCCCGTTGTCATGGCTGTCAAAAGTAATTTTGTCGGTGGATGTTTGCTTCTCTACTGATACGTTAAAGAATCTTCTTGGTATCAAACAAAACTTTTTCGGTATTATTTGAATTTTTTTAATGAAAATTAACAAAATACTATTTTGAAGAAATTAAGTGACTCCCAGATACTTTAGTATTCGAGAGATAAGGTCCAAATTGGAACGGGCTTCTTCACTGGCAGTAAGGAGCAAGTACATGTTCTGAACGACAAGCTCAAAAAGGATAATCAAAATTGGACACTGTTGCTGCACAAATTGGCAACTTCCAAGAAATATAGAAAAATGCAGTGCTTACATTCTTTTTGAAAATGAAAATGATACCTGAGCTCATTCTTTTTGAACAATGAAAATAGTACATGAGCTCATTCTTTTTAAGGCAAATAAAGTATATTTATTTTAACCTTTCCTCGGTGTAGGGAAAGCCATGGAGTCCATAACTGAGCAATGAGTTTGATGCCTCTTCACACAAGACCTTGCCTTCAGGATCAAAAAGAACAGTTGTTGCTGATGGTGAGGTTGGTCTCGCAAATTTTTTTCGCGAAGAAATCTCTGGTTCCTTTATCTTTGAATGGGATGGCAAGCCACGACACGCCAGAAAATGACTTATCAAAAACATCCTTGTTGACAACAAATGCAACAAACACCACCTCAAACTTTCCCTTGTGACTAAAAGCGCTGGATAAATCTTTTAAGACCATATTAAGCCCGCGATTGTAGTAATCCATGTTAAGCGCCTCATCCTCATCAGACGGGTGCGGAAGAACATGTTTATTAGAAAGGTCTTTAATTAAACAAATTTGGTGACAAAAACGAAGTTTCTATATTAGTGTAGCTGAAGCTAGGGAAGAGAGTAAATTGCATGATCAAGGAACTTAAATGAACATACATCTACGCGCATGATATGCACTTTATGATCATATTATTCCTAAGCAACAACATAAATGGAAAATGGATGGCAGGAATTTATATATATATATATATAGAGAGAGAGAGAGAGAGAGAGAGAGGAAAGCTGTAAGATTTGAGCATTAGGTATCTATGTCCACAAATATAAAATGAATCAAGTGAAGTATAGGAAGTATTAATTAGTGTTAAGTTAGTGGGAGGGAGATAAATTGGTAAATTAATTTTGAGCAGAAATTACAAAAATTATATGTTACATTCGGTTGAAAATATAAGAGTATATTGACATTGTAAAATAAAATTGAAACATTTTAAAATTTAAATTAACATAAATTCAATTGGTTATAATATCTACGTACAAAATTTTAAATTATTTAAAAAAAAAAAAACTACTCCTATTAGTAATGTAAAACAATTATAATCAAGTATATATTCAGACAAGCCAGCCATGAATAAAACAAAATAAGATTTAATAATAATAACAATAATAAAAATAGTATACCTGATCCATCCTCATTGTTTCGAACTTATGAGGTAGTATACTGATTGTTCCTGAAGGGGAAGACAGGAGATTTAAGATATTATGCGTGTCACCGTCCTTGAAGTGTGGATGCGTCGGTTCCACATGCAAGACATCCCCAATCAGTATCATAAGATCGTCCTCCTCTAACTGGTCATCTTCCCTGTCTATCGTCCTCGTGCTCCACGGGACATCCCCAATCAGTGTCCAACCTCTTCAATGCCTGCGCCTTCTTCATATCTCTAAACTCCCAATCCTTGTTCCTGGCCTTCTCTCCTGTTCTGGAACTACTGGCTGCTTAGGTAGGAGGAGACGCTCCAACCGTTTACAAACCATCAAATATATGTTGCTAACAAATTTCTCCTACATAACGCTCCGGACGAATCGTTTCAAGATACCAGGAGGGAAGATGAGCGGACAGCAACTGATGTCGGCTAGCCACCGAAGGTTGTGGCATCTCCAAACTTAATTTTTTAGGGTTATTCCGACTTTGGAGTCGCTGAGTTTGCTTAGTCTGTCCCTTCAATAAAAGTTTTCGTTCTGTACAACTGAATTGAATTATTCAATTGTGCCAAAATTATTGTAACATTTTAATTTTTTTACGAATTTTAAAAAATTTGTTTGATATTATAATTTTAAAAATGAGAAAAGTGATTGAAGTAGTAATATTATAATTTTAAAAAGGAGAATAATGATTAAAATGGTGGGGTATAATATTGATATTATAATTTTAAATATAGGAATAATACTTGAAGTGGTGTGTCATATTTGATAAAGTAAGATAATTTAAATAATTTATATTATTAAATATTTTTAAACTTTTCAAAAAGAGAAGTTGTAATTTTTATGGAACGTTCAGAAAAGGCAAGTGTTGCAGTTTTTATAAGTGGGAGGGAGTATGTAATATGGGATTAATTACAGTTTCATCCCAAGTCATTAGGACACTTTCCATTATGGCCTCTAGCCTTTTCCTTTTCTTTGTCGTTTTCCATATTTCCATTTTATTTTATTTTTTCTTTTTTCCTTTTTAGTTTTACGCACTTCCTATGAACTAGTCTAGTTGAAAAAATAATCCCGTCTCTCCTGATGATATATCCTCGCGGCTTTGTAGGCTAATTGGTCTAGTAAGGTGCCCGGGCCCTAGTTCCCGGAATTTTAAATCCCTGTTATGTGTTATCATATGTCCGTGTAGTGAGGATGGCTTTGACGTTGACTCCCATACTCACCGTTGTATATTCGAATATCGTTATCGGAATCTTCCTCTTTCTTTTTCCTCTCCAACTCGTTCAATGTCTTAAAATTTGTGTCATGCGATTGTTAAAATATTTTATAAAAAATATGGAACATAAAGAACTAATGAATAGTTGTTGATTGCAAGTTTCTAAATGTAAAGTGGTGATGTGGAATAAGATAAATCGTGGATGATTTGTAGTATTTTACTTCTATATATTTTTTAATTATATATCTATTTATTAGAATAAAGTAAGTGAGAGATAAATTATACATGATGTGAGACAAAAGACGAGAAAAAGAGTAAAGACAAAATAACATTGCAAAAAAGGAAAAAAAAAAGGAAAAAGAAAAAGAAAAGAGTTTTATGGTGAGATAAATTTTTAGGAAATCGGGTAGGAAAACTAGGAATGACAATAGCGAGGGATGGGTCAGAAATTATCTACTGAAGATTAGGAATCTTCATTCCCGTCTCCATTATAGATGGTGATTAAACAACTATCACCATTATCCGATCTCTATTATAGACGGTGATTAAATAATTATCACCATCCTTGCCCCCTTCGTGTATCTAGCAGACCACGATGCAACCATCGAGAAAATTTACATACGTTACTAGGATTTTCATAGTAGGAATGATGGCAATAACATGCTACCACCATCCGTTTGATAAAACGCTTCATGTTATTTTAAAAAAAGTCACCCGAAAAACGAATAAAATATAAAAAAAAAATAAAATTATATCCATGCTTCTAGAATTACTACCTACATTTCATAAATCATCCATTTTCAATGTACGCATAAGAAATTATGTTGTATTGAATATAATTTAGACTGTTTATATCACTTCCATCAATATAATATGTACATATAACAAATTATGTTGTATTTAATCCATTTTCACAATTGTATTAACTATAAATCAACTAAATTCATATCGATTTTGAATTTTAATATCTCACAAATTAACCAAAAAAGTCAAAAAATATCACTCATTTTGGAACGGAGGGAATCATCTGTTAAAATTGTTGGAATGAGCACTTTGAGAAGCAAACATGATACAAGCACAAAAACCAACATTAATCGCTTGAAACAATGTCAGTCCATCGTTACACCCGAGACAACATTTTTGCCTTACAAACTTATTGCATCCCTTTTAGTTAGTTTACACAGATAAATGTGGAACCCTTTAGTAAGGGACAACAATGGATTCTATAAGCTCTTGTAGTGGAGCTAGCTCCTTCTTGTCGATTAGGGCAAATTCCTGCATGAACGCAAATGAATATTCCCATCAATTTTACGATACATACAAAAGTGTAGTAAAGCATTATATAGATTACTACTGAATGAATTACACCCTCATTTTCAAAATATAAAAACATTATTTACTTTAAAAATTTGACACTTAATATTTTTAGATTTAAAGTTACATGAATTTATTCGACTCTAGTCAATACAATTGTGAATATATAAAACTATGTGAAAAATACTATTAGTTGCGAAAAATAATTTCTTTTGAAACTCAAATGGATTCATGTTAACTTTAGTTTGAAAACATTCAAAACCAACGTTCAAAAGTCAAAAATTGCCTTATATTTTAGAATGGGGTTAGTATTTGGCTACTTTAAAACATATGAAGAACATAACAAAAACCCTTTCATGGTTTGAAGAACACTTACACATGTGAACAGTATGAAATGCTTGAAACAGGTGTTCAGGTGAGCCTCCTCCTTAAGACTCACAATCTTCTGAAAGTGGGAGTGATAGATATGAGCATATACACGGAACAAGCGTTTGAATATATTTTTCACAACGTCCCTGAAGTTGGGAGGGAATGGTGCACCTACATCAAAAAAACATATAAAATCAACATATCATGAACTGAAAGGAAAAGACTCTATGAACTTCACCCAAAAGGGAAAAATATAAATATATATTTGTAATGGATAAAAAATATACAACTTAAAAACAACTATTTACCAAGCCTCTGAGGAAATAAGGATTCATCGTCCAGCTGAGATTCAATCCAATCCATCAAGTACTCAACATATTTTGGAGCAGAAACTTCAATAGGTTTCTTGATCTGTACACCATCTGCCCAACGATACTCGTACCTGGAAATTAGCACCAACATAATGTCAAGAACTATACAAATTGTAATCTTCAAACTAAAGAACTATACACAGCATAATCTTAAAATGAATGAACTATTTCAGTAATACCATAATGCGGACAAGTTATTTTCTAGTAGTATATTATTCAATGATCTTTTCCAATTCTGCTCTGAAAAGAAGGCTAGGATTTTGCAGGAAAATTCATGGTTCAGATATTCAATCATGAACACAGAAAGTTATGGAGAAGGTGTCTTTCATCTGAAAAAAGAAAATGTGCCAGTAGCCAGACACTCTAATGGAATTGAACCCTAATTTTTATCAGCACCAAGAAGATTCAGGTCTTATAGAAAGTTCTTGTACTATCAAAACATTAAGCACAAAATATAATTTAGAATACTAGTAGCTCGAACATAATAGAATGGGAGAACTTAATAAGAGACAACTGTGATTCAACAATCGATGTTTCTGGGAAAATTTTCTGGCATAAAAATAGAATTGTTTTGCTAGCTAATTCAAAAGATTATACAACTTGATTCACTAAAACATACTTTGGGCCTGCAGTCATCGTAGGACAGTTTTCTGCTGTACAGAACTCGGTTAGTGTGCCAAAAAGCAGATTAACCTGGTTGAAGAAATCCACAGCTGAAAATTGAACAATCAAAAAATTGATTCAGCATTTGATCACAAACAGAAGCTAATTGAAGAAAATGAACAAAAGCAGAGGATATGAACAAACACGTATTTGGAATGAAAAAGTCATAACAACACCCCCCCCCCTCTCCTTTCCCCCACCTTCTCTCTTAAAACTTTTCCAAATACTCTTATATACTAAACCTCACAATAGACGGAATATGGCAAAAATCCTATGGTACGCTGACATGTAATCTTAAGTTCAAAGAGATAGGAAGGGATAGCGTATTACTGTTGACAGCAAGCCATTCATTCATATCCTCCCCTGGAGGAAGTCTTACAGCTTCTCTCAGGTTTCCGCTACCTAAAGTAGCATCAATGTGTTTTCTTAGCTGTGCCCCCTGCACTTAAAAATTTAAAGTGTTACTTTTTCCAAACAAGACATGTAAGAAGCAAAGATCCAGAAGTAGATGATACGCCTTCTTATATAAGAAAGAATTATCATCTGATGTTTGCAGAATTATCATCCAATGTTTTCAGAATAGTCTTCTATCATTAATGTATAAAAGAACTTCAATCCCAAAGAGCAAAAAATCATACCACATTAGATCAACGGACGTAAAGGAGAGAGGGAGGGGCAGGAGATAGAAGTGAGAGCATAATAATAATTCCTAGAACACTACAAAGAACTCAACCTTACTCCCAGTAGGCGCACTTTTCTTGGGGCGAAATGTCCTTTGGTTCCTGTTCACAAAAAGAGAGTTTAGTCTTATTACGTCATCAGATAAGTGCACAAAAAGGAGTGTCAAGCACCTGACATAAACAATTAGTACTCATTACTAAGCATCAAGAATATGCAATAGATACACAAGGTACCAAAAATGATGAATCAAAAAAAAAAAAAAAATAAAATAAAATTAAAAGGGAAGCAATATATCGGCAAACGTATTAACAAGCTTAAACTACAATACGCCACCAGGGCGCAGATAACAACAACTTGGTCGGGAAAGGTCCCCAAAGGTTGAAAAGAGCTACTTATTTAACTGGATGACAGCGACTTAAAAACAACCTGATCACAATCGTCTTAGCAAACTAATTAGTCAATGGTAAACTACTCCTTAATTAGCTTGGCCACACCAACGTTTGCAAGCATAATATCAACATATTAAACATTGATGCTAAAACTCATTAGTACTTAATCCTCGTATTAACATATACTCTCATGTCGTCCCAAAAGTATAGATATGAATTTACTTAATTTTAAACTAAACAACTATTACTATCATAAACTAACTAAAAAGTACAACTATTGTTCATTTCAAAACTTAAAAGACATTAATTTTTCGCAAATTAACTCAAACAATCTAAGTGCCTATAGTTCTGAAACGGATGAAGTAACAGTTAATTAGCAGAACATATCAGGAAACAGCAGATCTAATAACCAAAATAAGATCAAATCAACAAGTTAATACATAAGTGAAAACTGCTTATCATACCTGCCCAGCCCGAAGAGACTCATGGCGAGAGAGAGAGAGAGAGAGAGAGAGCCTTGTTGATCGTCTACGGGCAGAGAGTATTGAGAGGGAGCAAGGGAAAGTGGAGGAGGAGCGGGTAGCGGAGGGGGATCTGACCGGGGTGGGGGAAAGGGCGATTACTTTATTCGCGGGCAGAGGGTTTTAATGAAGTGGACGCATCGAAGAAAGCTGCCTTGCACTGACTTGGAATCATTTTCACTGAAAGCTATGGAAAATTTAAAATATATAAATAAAATGAAATTTAATTTAATTTAATTTGATTTAATTTGGTAATGTCACATCCTTTAGCTGGCGCATTTTCTCCTATGCTCATTTTACCCATGATGAAATAATGAGTGTGTTGTTATCTTGAGGGACTCAACCAGATCTTCCGACCAGTAAGGTCAAAATCCATCCGGTAAAAGATGACTTAATTTTTAAAAAAAAATTTATTTTTTGATACGAAATTTAAAATTATATATATATATATATATATATATATATATATATATAAATTTATATTTCATATTTTTTAATATATTAAAAAATATTAAATATATAATGTATAAATATTTTTAAAACGTCCTAAAATTCATATTTAAAAATTTTAATTGTCATTTTTAGAACACAGAGAGTAAAACATAATATGAAATTGTGTTATTTTATATAATTATAACATTAATGGGGGAAGAGTAAATTTTTAATGAATTTCTATAATTTTGCAACATTTGACATTCCATTAATATTAAGAATATAAATTGAAATTAAATTTGTATTTTATTAATTATTTGACACATCCATGAACAAAATAAGACATGGAGCTCAAAATTTAATTTTAACACTAAGAGTTCATGTATATGTTTGTATTTAATTATAATGATGATGGGAGTGAGACGTTAGCACTTTAAAGTGTCTCACATGAGACCATTAATAATGATAGTCATTTTCTTAATTTTTTTTTTAAAAAGTGAATATTGTGGAACATTTAAAAAATGTGTTGCAAATAGATAAATTGTGTATTTAAGTGATTATGACATGGATTACTAGTGTCTTAAAAGTATTTACTAAGCGTGATACGATTAATCACATTTTAAATTAGTTATCATTTTACTGCTTAAATGGGCCTAGCAATTTTTCTCTCATTTGATATTACTTCATGTTCCAAATTATCAAAATACTTAAATTTAGAATTTAGAAAAAAATCAATCTATCATAAGAAATTTAAAATAAAGGGAGTAAATATTTGAAAAATACAGCAAACTCCGACCGTCTGTATTTGAAAGTACAGCAAAACATTGACAAGAATTGCACGAGTCTTGTCCATGTAGCCTTTACTAAAATTGAAGTAACTGTGTGTGCAACTGTAAAATGTAAGGCCTGTACCATCAATGGGCCAGAGTTTTGTCCGCAAATGAAAGACAGCTAGCCCGTTGTAGCTTTGTGAACCCCACCCCCAAACTTGGCTTACTTTCTAAACCCAAGATATCGGAGTGGTATACTACAGTAATAAACACTCCATTAATAATTTAT
>JAUMHB010109456.1:17961-28921 GCA_032359685.1 Pittosporum tobira
TATATTGGTTTTTTGATCAGGCTAACCATGTGTAAATGTCTAGTATGGGAGACAAGCTGGAGGGTCTAGAAGTCTATAATTCAACTGTTTCATCATCATATCCTGCATTCAAGTTTATGTTGGCTGGATATGCTTAATTTGGTTTTGGCAAACCGTCTTGTAACCTAAGCTAGTGTCTAGTACAAAGTTAAAGATATTTTTTAAAAACAATTAGGAAGAAAATTATTTTTGGAAAAATATAGTAATAATGACATGATATTCAATTTAATTTAGTATATGTCAATGACACGTAGTGCGTTGTGTATCATTTTAATATAATTGTAATTAAATTCTATCTCTAATTGTAGAGCGAATCGAAAGAATAGTTTTATCGAATTCTCTATATTTATATTACAAGGATTGGAGTGTACAAAAGTTTATCTATATTTATATCACAAGGGATGATATATGCAAAATTTTCCTTCTAATACTTTTTTCCTATCCTTTCTATTTGATCAAGTGAAATGAAAATAGACGATTCTATCTACTGCTTATTGTCACAGTTCCATACTTCCTCTATTTTAAAATTAGAAATAATTATTTTTTCTATTTCAAAATTAGAAATAATTACTTTCTCTATTTTAAAATTAGAAATAATTATGCATTTTAATATAGTAATACATTAATGAAATCATAAAATTCAAATCAAAAATAAATTTATTTTATTTTAATTAATGTCAAAGTTAATGTTGTAATATATATATATATATATATATATATATATATATATATATAATATCACAACGTACAAAATTTAAAATTTTTAAAATTGCACGAATTTACAAATTTAAAATTAAAAATTTCACAAATCTAATTTGATAGAATACGAAAGTATTTATAATTTGGTACGAAAGTATATATGGAAAAGATATTGGTTTAGCCAGCTTAGTTGGATATGACGAGAGTGCAAAACAACAAACCTGCACCCGTGATGCTCATAACTGGTTTCTACTATACTCTTTTCTCTGTTACCCGCATCAAGAGAGAATTCTACTGTAACTTTGGGATAGATAGATCGATTAACGCACTGCTATCATTTTCCTTAGATAATTGGATACATAATTGTATGAAAAATGCTAGAGGTCTCGAATTTTGGAGTATCAAAATACACACGACATTAATGTATAGGTTGATCAAGCAAGATGGTGGATCCTAATCAATCACAACCAACCTATGTATTGAATCTCTATGTATTTAAATCCATGTGTATTTGTGACAAATTTGAGATCCCAAATTTGAGACATCGAGTATTATCCTAATTGTATTGTCATCATTGACTTCCTTCAGAGCCAACGTCAAATTGCTTACAATAATTACAAATAGTCAAAAGTCTGCATGTTTAAAGTCATGTTGCTTCAATCTCTGAAACCTGCAGCCAAAATAAAAAATGTTCACTATTTTATAAATTGAAAAGAGCCGAGCTCGCAACAATGGGAAGGAAAGCCAAATATTACAACAGAAATACTATGGCCCACTAGAATAAAAGAAGATAAAAAGAGAGCGAGAAAAAACGAGAAACAACTTTGGCAAATAATTTAAAACACAAATGTAAATAGGTGGTGACAAGGACAAGTAAAATAAAAGGCATACAGTCGGAACAATATAGGGATATTAGAAACATAATCCAGATGTAAATTGCCTAATATTTATAAAGATCATTTGCTTCTGGAAAGAAATGGCAAGTACACCTAGAAAGAAGTGACTTTCCCCCCAATTCTTGTAGCTCTAAGGAGCAAATTTGTAGGGGTAAGGTATATGTCCCCACCCTTTTGATTATTATTCTTCTTCTTTAATAAAGCGACTTGCATGGAGGACATTGTCCGTGTATGATCCCCGTGCTGCTGGCACTGGGTTCTTGAAAAATAAAATTTCAAGAAAATAAAAAAAATCAGATGTAAATTGCAGTAGTTCGCAGTTAGCATACCTTCGGAAGGATGAAAGAAACGGCTTTTGAATTTCTCTAAACAATCAAAAATGGACGTACAATGGGAAGACATGACGCTCTTCATGCCTGTAAAATCCACCTGTTTGTTCAAAGATTGTCCATGCCTGAAGCTAGAGAACCTTCCATTTGCCTTCCGTTTCAAGCCAGATATGTTCAGTCCAATGTTATTCCAACCATCTACTGCAACAGTTCTCATGTCATGTAGACCACTCGAACGAGCAATTTCCATTGCACCACTTTTTGTAGCCGTAAAAGCTAGAGGAAAAAGCACTAATTTTAGGAACTTAAACATGGAGAAAAGGAGAAATAAGAAGAAAATGAGGTCCACTTTCTCTCTAGAACTTCCTCTCTAAAAGTGGGATGACTTGGGAAGATGAAAAAATTACTTAAATGAAATTACCCTAATACACATTTACTCCAACATTTTGTCACATGCCTTTAAATAGAATAAGCAAATAAAATATAATATAATAATCAAATTTATTAACAGAACTAAATGAGTTGTGTACCATTGGAAGGAATTTCAAAGATGAAATTTGCAGGAAGGCCAATGCCAAAACCAGCTAAAGTAATGCCAACACTAAACCCAACACCACAGCCAGCTCCCACATAACCAATCACCTCAGGACCAAAACCAGGTCCCCATCCAACGCCACAGCCCACACCTATTCCCATGCCCCAAAAGGCTCCAGATGTTGGATGCACTGGGTTCCATCTTTCATATCTCCTGAACAACCCCTTTATGATCATTAGTACCTGTGAATAAAACTGACAAATGTATCAACTATCAACCTGCTACACAAATTTGTCATAATCTAAATGACACAACAAAAACTATACGCTTAATTTGAAGTCAGGAAATTATTAAGCAACTTCAAGAATTTATAGTGTTGTTAAGTAAATGTTTTATATTGAGAACGGGAATCAGTTCTCGGCTGTCTTGACTTCTGGCAAGAAGCATATGCATGTGCTGGTGACTTCTAGGTGTTGGGAATATTTCAAACAAATTTGGCAAACAAACAAATAACACAACCAGGACACATAGATTATATTTTAACAAAATAAAGCAAGTATGAGAACTTATTAGTTTTTCAGTAATCCGGTGGCAAATTGTAACAGTTAAACTGAGTTGAGGCGTGTACGAAACACTGTCCTTAAGAGAATATTTCCGTCCCTCGGAGATATATCTCGGTGCTTAAGGTTAATGACGAAACTCGCCTCCAAAATTCAACAACTCTTTTTCTCTCAACTAATCAGCACTGAAAATAGTGAGAGACTTGCAAACAACTTTGAATTATCCTTGCTCGAATCCGACACAGATTACACTATCGTGTATATATGTATAAATATATAGATGGAGATTAAAACCACTTTCGGGAGTAGTTCAAAGTGGTCTTCAAAATAGTAGACTTATAAATAAAGGGATGGGGCCCAAGGTTAAGAATAGAGAGAGTTTTTGTATTTGAAAATAATGCTTTGCAAAATGTGCGTAGCACATGCAGTGTGTATGGGTTATTTGAATACTTTCTTTTGTAAGGAAAGGTAAAGCTCTGATAAAATGGAGGGACACAATTCTTATAAATGTAAGAAGTATTGCGTATATCTCTCTTCTGGTCTTTATTTTTTTTTTCTTCACGCTAATGACTTACTATATATAGTAAGTGAAGCATCAGTTTGGCAAACCATCACATTAAGTTAACCATAACTTTCAAAAGTTACAACCCTTTTAAATAAAATATGTTATTTAAATAATAATAAATAATAAATAATTAAAATTTAAAATATAATTTTGTTTTTAAATATAATAATTTATTTAAATAAAATTTAAATAAATTCTAACACTAGGTTGATTGGATTGCTAAAAGGGGAGCAAGCACAACGTTAATCAAAGCATAGTCAGGGTATTATAACAGTAAGGAATTAATGTACACGTGAGGTGCTGAAAGGGTATGCCGATGCAAGCAGGGGGATATGTTATGAATTAAGCTTTCAGATATTATCCAACAAAATTCTCTATTTTATAAAATTTAAAATAAAATAAAAGAAAAAAAGAAGAAGCTATATTATGGATGAACTTCATGAGGTAGTTGTACAATTATCCTATCCTCATAAGTCTGATACTGATCCATTATCATAAGGCCATGTTTGTTTTCAGTATTATATAGTTCCTCATTAGATGGCCTAAAGATCAAATTTTTAGTATAAGGTACTTCTAATAGAATATTTAGAATAATCAACTCTAAACAAACATTGAATATTACTCTGACAAAATTTCACCTACTTTTAATAGACATTGACCAAAAATCACAAAACATAAACATTTATAGTAATAATTTTATATAATTTCCTCCACTTTCTCACGGCCAAGCCCAGTTAGCTGAAGCTCACTAAATTCTACGCAAAATTCATTATTGAAATAACTGATCACTAAAATTTAAAGATATACAAACTTACTGAATCGAACATTCATAAAGAAACAAACCCCAGAACGCATGTACATAGAAACATGGAGAGAGGGAGGGAGAGCATTGGGTTTTATATTTATAGTGATATCTTACATTACCATCAGACGGTGCTTCCAACTTGAACTTCCTCTTTCTTCTGTAATCTGTTAATACAGTTAGCGTGCACTTGCAGAGTGAACCAAAACTGTTGAATTGGATATTAGAGTACCAAAGAATCAACAATTTATTGGGTAACCCGAGTCCGAACGTAACCCATAAGAGATTGGTGATGCACGGGTTTTGGCCCTACTTATCTTTTGGCCTACGATTGCCATAAAATATAATAGTCCTAAACTTAATTTAAATGACAATATATATGTGTAATTATTTTTTATTATTCGTCGATTCTTAAAAAAAAATATCAATGGTCATCTCATTAGTTGTGGATGGAGTAAATAACAACCCAAATGGACACTAAACTATCATAACTAGTTTACAAACTCCATTTGTGGTAGTTGTTTTTCCTTTTTTTTTTAGTAATTGATGAAAAAAATTGTAATAAATTATAAGAGTTTGAAGAAAGAAACTATAAATTAATTTAAATGATACAAGCTTATCTTTTTACTATTTTATTGTTATTTTTTATTTTTTATCAAATAACACCAATAAAAAAGAGGAACACCCCTCCCTACGGCATTTATAATATCTTAATAATTATGCTGCAATAATAGTTCTTAATTTTTTATTTACGTCTTCAATTAATTTAATTAACAATATTGATATAAATATTTTTCCAATTTTCACCAAGGGAGTGAAATTGTAGTCTAATTTCAAAAGGGCACTTTCATTTTTAACAAGCACGGAAAGTTTATTTTTTTGGGTCCATTCAAAAATTAATTTCTACACACAAATAAATGAATCTTTCATTTTGAGACTGAAATAGTAGTATGTGAGTTAAGTCCTTAAAATTACACTAAACGTAATCGAGTTGCAGTCTCTTGAGCTTCTACACTGCCATTTCCGAATAGCACAAACACACACACACACACACACACACACACACATTGGATGCAGAGTCTCAAATTTCCTCGTTATGGAGAATCCTAACGTAATAGTTCATCTTAAAGCACAAATGAGATTTTTTTTAAATAAAAAAATACAGAATTTTTGTCGAAACGACAACATTAGGCCATTGAAGTTATTTATTATCTGGGCTCAATCCTTGAAATTGTTAAGCCGTTTACTGAACAATTTCCCTCAATGCTCAATGATGCATTTGATTTTGTCGGGACATGGGAGGTAGTGAAGGCAGGTTCCTTAGGTATTGCCAGAGGTACAAGTTCATTGCTAAGCATTGAGATAATCTTGGACATAGAAGGTCTGTCAGATGGTTTTCCTTGAACACATAGAAGTCCTATATTAACATATCTCAACAATGTAGATACAGAAGGAGAACGGAGTACCGGATCCATCAACTCCATTGTTCTGTCAGCATTCCACAACTCCCATGCCTGAAATGTTCATTCCTTATATAATTTATGACCATGTATATATATGTGTATGTGTGTGTGCAGGGGTTTGATCCATATATAATGTTGACCATAGATTTATGTAACCACTAGACCTCTCGCTGCACATTACAAGATTGGACGACGGATATTCAAATTTTTTAAAATTTTCCTTCGAAGATTAGAATGATGGAGGAAGTATGACACCCTAAGGGGAAAGATGATCTCCCCGGTCCAATCTGCTTATGAATACTGAGAGATTTGGTGGTTATTTACACTATGTAGCCATCTAGGGTTGCGGGTTGCAGATCTCTTTCCATTTATAAACTTACATACACATATATAATTAACAACATTAATACACAAAAAGAATATAGGACAAATTTGTATTAGTTGGCTTACATGACCAAGAAGACTAAGAGAGTTGCTGTTATAGAATCCCGTATTCTTTCGGCCACTTAAAATCTCAAGCAGTAATACTCCAAAGCTAAACACATCAGACTTTGTTGAAAAATGACCTTCCAACACATATTCAGGAGCCATATACCCACTGCATTTGAAAAATCATTAACCCTTTTCTTATGCATAATATGTTAGTGAAGCTTCTTGTTTTGATTACTTACAATGTTCCAACAACCCGCTTGGTGTTTGCTTGTGAATCATTGCCACCACTAAATATCCTTGCCATTCCAAAATCTGATATCTTGGGGTTCATTTCACTGTCTAACAATATGTTACTAGCCTTTAGATCTCTATGAATAATACGCAGTCTTGAGTACTGATGAAGATAGAGAAGTCCATGTGCAACTCCTTCAATTATTTGAATGCGTGTTTCCCAATTTAGTTGCTCTTGTTTGTTTGGATCTGTGTCATTTTTATGTTAGTAATTTTTTCATTTTTTTATTTTATAAATTTTGGAATCTACTAAAGCAAGATTCAAGAATTGATGAAAACATACATAAATATAGACAATTAGACTAACCAAATAAAAAGAAATCCAAACTCTTATTAGGCATGTACTCGTAGATCAATATATTTTCATCTTGCTCGATGCAACAACCTAAGAGTTTCACGAGATTGCGATGCTGCAGTTTGGAAATTAGTATAATCTCATTCCTGAACTCCTCTAATCCTTGGCCAGATCTTTTTGAAAGCCTCTTAAGTGCTATTTCTTGTCCCCCAAGTGATTTTCCCTGTTTAAAATTTAACAAAAAGATAAAGTATTTATGAAATTATTTCTGTAGCAATTAATGAACCATTTGGTTGGAGAAAAAAGAAAGAACAGGAAAAGTAAAAATAATTATGGGAAAGTATTAGAGTTGGTACTTTAACCTATGCTTATGGTGTTGCTGACTAAATATAGAGAAATACTACTAGTTATTGGGTCCCCGAGGCGGCCCGAGCTTAAAAAGTCAAGTTTTACCTTATAAACCTGACCAAATCCTCCTTGTCCAAGCTTATTGTTTTCTGAAAAGTCGCCTGTTGCCGCTGAGACACTTTCAAAACTAAATAATGGCAACTCAATATCCTTGTTTTCTCCAAGCGTTGGATTGTTTTGGTCTCTTTCTTCTTCGGTAGCATTACCGCTAGAATTGAAATCATAAGACAGTAAATCCGTGCTCAGGTCCTTCTTCCCTGTTCATCGCGAACAACATGAGTGTTTTTTCTTTCAAAACCACATTGATTTCCATTTTTTCTGGTACTATTGAGAATTACAACATTTGAAGCGTATCCTAAACACCAACTCCAGCTACCACCTCTCTCAAAAGCATTCTAAAGAATCCTGCATCATCGAATGCCTCCGATCCAACAAAAGAGTCAAATTTGAAAATTTTACAAATATGAAGAAAATATTTTCACCCGTAAGTGTTTGATTTTAATAGTAATGACATGATAATGAGAAATTCTGATATGAAAATTGAGGACATTGTATCATTCTATATAATAATCAATAAAAATGAGATCCTTATTGTGGAAAAATTTGATATATAGGATTTTTTTTGTGGGATGAAACTAGTATCAACTTAGGTTGGGCTGAACAGACCTCTCTAAATGAAGGCAACCGACAAGGTCGATATATGATTTGCACCTATATATATATATAGACACACACACACACACACACACTTACTTGTTTGTTTGCGCTTACGCATCCGGAAACAGCATAGAAGCCCCCCTGCAACAAGTACTACTAGTGAAACCAGCACTGCTGTGACAATCCACCATATTGTTCGGTTCCCTGGATTTTAACATAAGATTCCTCATTAGCCTAAATTTAAGAATTGTATGCTTATTCAAGTCACTCTTTACACCGAAAGGAAACAAAAAAGGGTAAGTAAATTGTTACAAATTGCAGACACATACCTCCACCACGTTGAAACTCAGAACCAGCAAGCTTGATATAGAGATCATGTTTGTCGTTGTCGGCATTCGATAGCTGTTTTAAGTTTAATAAAGTTCCATTCCATACCAAACAACCAATATTACTATACGTATAAGCTATGCAAAAGCAATTTTGCATGCAAGCTAATTCACACTTTCTAATGCTCTGAGCAGGATATGCTTTTGAAATATCGGGCAGATTCACGTTCGGAATTTTCTTAAATTTGTCATTTTGTCCATTCGAAGAAGTACTATTTTCACATTTCAAAGGGATTTTCCTCACACAACCATCAGGCCAGTTATTTAATATCATGGTTTCTGTTGAAAATGGTTGCTTAAAACCTGGCAAACATGCACACAAGGCTGACAGATTCTTATTAAAGATGCCATATGGACCGCAGAAAGCATAAACCTCCGACTGTTCTTTGGGCAGTGTTTCCCTTAAAACCCCCTTAAGACCATGACGCCAGCTAATCTGCCTTAACTGACCTGCAACATCTATCACAAGTCTTGATATTGCAGCAGGATTAAGGACAGTGTAGGTGAAATAAGCTTCCTTCTCATTGGACACGAAAGTGAAATCATATAAATAAAGCATGTCAACAACATTGCTAAACATTTTATTGTACAAATTTCCACTACTCCAATACATTCTTGACATGTTCCACTCCAGTTGAAACTCTTTTTTTCCATCTGTATCAATTTTAGCTGAAAACAAGCCAGCGGAAGGATCGACGGAGTTTTTCCATGAAGTAAGAAGATTCCTGGTTCCTAGCTTTGCACCAGGAAGCCAAGTATCTGTGGGATAATCAAAACTTTGCCAAAATATGGCCGATAGTTTTGAACTATCGCATAGTACAAAATTCCCATCATCACGAAGCACTGCTTCAACAGAGCTTGGCATTGTTAATTTCGTCGACCAAATAGTTTTAGACTCATTGAGGAGGACTAAATTAAAATCTTGAGAGAATTCAAGTTTTGCAGAATTTTTGGATGAGTTAAACAATGGGTTGTTTCGATTTAGTACCCAAACAGTGTTTTTGGGGAAATCTTTGTACCATATGCCAAGGTACATGTTAGGAACAGGCTTACCTGTTGTGAAGAAGCCCAACTCAAAAAGGTTATTGCTTGATACAATGACCTGGCTTGAGGAGAGAGACTGGCCTGGTGAAAGAGTGTTGTCTCCATTGGACAAACAAACCTTGCTTGCCATGATTAGAAGATGAAGAAGCCCTGCACAAATATAGAACCATGGCCTTGTTTCGGTGAAGAGATGATCCTTTCTAAGTTCCCACATTTTTTAAGTTTAAACTAATCATAAAACTAACATTACAGAGGAAAATAAAGAAGAGAAGAAACCCTCAAGCCCAATGGATATTTTTATTCTATTTTTGATGAGTCCCAAAGGATGAAAATTCAGCAGCAACGACGAACTTGTCCACTGAAATATATATTTGATTCCATGTCGGGGAAATAGTCCAAGTTGACTTGAGGTCAACTCTGGTTTTTTCCACATGGCTGACTTTTCAATACTATTTCTTTTTCATGGGTGGTCAGGAAGGAAGATGGTACTTTGCATTCTCTGTACCTAACTAAGGGGATGGAAATTTGGCCAAGGAAATGACTAGTGCGACAAACAAGGCCATTGACCGGGGAGGGGGATCTTGGACTAGGACTCAAGATGGAGCCATATAGCCAATGAAGAAAAATGCCATATAGTATTCCCTATATTACAAAATTATAGATAATTTTAAAAAATAATAATTTTTAAAAATTAATGTGTGATTATAATTTTTACATAAAAAATTTATTTATAAAAGAATTTTTTTTTAGAGATTGTGTTAAATCTCATATATATTTATAATAAAATAATAAATTAAAACATTAATTCATCTAATTTTACTCTATATAATCTTGAATACTGTAAACTATCTAAAACAACCATTGTTGTTTCCTGGAAGCCCGAGTGTTGTGGCAGCAGCAAAAAATGAATAAAATACGGATTTCAACTATAAAAAATTTAGGAAGTATTGTTTTGATATGATGTGTGAAATACACTATCTTTAAAATTATAATTATTCTCATTCGTTTGATAAGAATTTGCTATATGATTACAGATAATTCATTTCTAGGATACAACAAAATCAAACTAAAATTTCAATAAACAATTGTGAAGATTTTCATTCAGAACTTGTTGAGAGACTTTGTTTAATATATATTAGAATAAGGGAATTTTAATCAAAATGAGACTTGAATTGTTTCTGGAATTTCTCGCCATAACTTAATTTATTGGACTAAAGAGACATAACTTTTTAATTCAAAATTTATGATTGTTGGGAATTAACTGATATTAATTGTCCATTGTAATAATTATGTCCATTAATGCAGTTCATATTAAAAAAAATTAAAATATTTAATTATAGTCATCTGATCTCACACACGCTTATGTGCACCAACAAAGCGTCACATGTTGCCCCATCTCTCACGCTTTGTATTAGATTATTTTCATATATTTTTTTTGTCATTTAATGTGAGTGTTGTATAAATTACGAAATAGTTTTATTTCAAATAAATGTGTAATGGAAGTAAACACTAAATGTTCACATATTGCAATAAACCTCTAAAACCAAGTATGCAAATGA
>JAUMHB010109567.1:15870-28919 GCA_032359685.1 Pittosporum tobira
CATTTGCATAGGCTTTCCATTTCTTCTACCTCTGCAACAAAATTGCTACATTTCATCAACTTCTGACTTTTTGGGTTTTGAATCTCTTCTTCAATGGTATCTATCTTTTGTAACCCTAGCTATGTCCTAAAATTAGTGTCTTATATGAGTTTTGATTATATGGGCAGTGTTCTAAAAAATTTTGTCAATACTTGATTAATACCTGATTAACCATTATGTACTTTCCACCATCTAGACTTATTGGACTCCCAAATTTAAGTAATTTCCACTTATATTCGACTATTTTCCATTTAGACGATGTTATACCCATTTTCACCGTCTAATTTCACACAGTGATTTTTAGAACACTGCATATAAATTTAAAATTTAAATTATAGCTTCCTATTTAGAATTTAAATTTTAAAATAAATCCGAAATTTGTTTTGATTTAATCCACACACACTTTAATAAACTAATATAATGTTGTTTTTTAAAATGTCTTTTCTATACGCTCTTCTTATTTCTTGATCGAGTTAACGGCTTGTTGCTCTATGTACCGCTTCTGATATTTTAAAGGTTTTATACTTGTAGGCTGACAGACACCACCATGCACCACCACCAGGACCACCATCGCCACCACCACAAGAGGGATTTGCTCGGCCATATTTGGGTTATGGTTATATACCCCAAGTGGACCAACTGTCGCGAATTCGCCGAATCAGAAATCTTGAACTACAACATTCGAGGAGGTTCAGGATCAACTTTAGGAACTATGAGGACGGTTATGATGATTATTATTACGACAATTATTATGGTGGGCCACCAAGACACATGCCGCCGCGGCCACCACCTCCAAACCACGACCGTGAACCGCCATGGGGACCACCATCATCGCCTCCGCCGCCTCAGCCATCTCCACCTCCTCCACCACCTCCACATCCAGCACCAAACAACTTCCACGGCCGCGAACCGCATGGACCACCAACACGTTGCGGTTGTCCACCGTGTAACTACTTCAACGATGATGGTTGCACAATAATGTGAACCGCTAGAGCTGACCAGCATTTTCCATTTCCATGTGTTAATATTTTCCCCTTTCATGTTTTTCTTCCGTGTACAGTTTTAATTGCAGAGTTTGAATAAACATCATGTAGATAACAAAAATTTAAATAAGATTTGTGTTTCTCCTTTCAACAGTTTCTACATATATATGCTTGTGAAGCATAATTGATTACTCCCCGGGATCCAAAAGTAACTCATTTATAAATTAGTTCGTGAAAGAGTCCATTTCATATATGACAGTCTTCAAAATTTAATGTCAAAATTTTTCACTACTGCAAACTTTTTTATATTTAAGATAATAATCGTATTAATATTTGCACTCCAAATTTTCTAGACAAATTTACATTATATTAATCTAGAAGTTGATATTTTCTCATTTAATAAATTAATTTTGCATGTGTATATCCCATTTTTCAAGTAATAAAAACTTATCATGTAAGCTTCACATGTGATAGCGAGACAAATGTGAAATATCAATTTTCTTTAACCTTGAAA
Source organism: Pittosporum tobira (assembly GCA_032359685.1). Lineage (NCBI taxonomy): Eukaryota > Viridiplantae > Streptophyta > Magnoliopsida > Apiales > Pittosporaceae > Pittosporum > Pittosporum tobira. The sequence goes on from JAUMHB010109567.1 coordinate 17,407, forward strand.
ATGGAATGCAACGTCCCAGAAATTCGTAAATTATACAAATGGTGCTTCTTCTTTTTTTGTGGAATTCCTTGTCAAAGGAAACAATTTTTTCATATATCAATTTTGATTTATTCATATATATATCAACTTTTTCAAGTGCTCGATAAAAGGAGAATCACATATGCAGATAGAATAGAAGTTAACAAAATTTATTAACAGATCAATTTGGGACAATGTTTAAAGGGCACCAATGTTCTTAAGGCCAAGAACAACCCCAACCCCAATAATGTGGCCAACAGTTCCACAAGCCAAGGTGTCAGCAAGGGTGAAACCAGCAGGGTCCCCTGTTTGGAGGCCAGAGTCCCTTACTTCAAGCTTCAATCCTGCTGTTGCCTTCCGGTTTGCCGATGGCGCCAATCCGAACCTTCCGGCAAAAAGCATCAGGCTTGTGGCAGTCACCATTATCTGTCCAAATTTAAATGAAATGATAAATTAGGAATGTCAAAATCTTTCATGGTACTCAAATAGAAACATATTTCTAATTTTCGGACATACCAAAGAGGAATACATATATCTAATTTTGAAGAGGAGGTAGTAAAACATTAATTCCATTGCAAATGCAACCAGAGATCACTCACCAAGTTTGTTGGTGAGCCGATAAAATTGCATCGAGCTCCCAAAGCTCCATTCCCTCTACGCTTCATTGGATGAATTGCTACCTGCGATAATGCAAAGTATCTCCAATTCAGATTTGATGTAACTTCAAAGATACGTAGTAGTCCCTCATTTCCACGGAAAATAGTCTGATTTACACAAGAAATTTGTTCCACAAAATGAGTTTTATCTCTTAACAACAATGGCATACATTGACTATTATGTCCCTAATACTAAAACTAAACACTCGTATATCCTCAAACTTGTCACATTTACAAATGTGACTCTTTATCTCATCAGTGCACTAGTAAAAATGCTCTTTTTCATGCTTAATTGTTTGTTTAGTGACGAAAAACATAGCAAAATTTGTCTTGTTTGGAATTAGGCTTGTTAGGCGTAAGCTATTGTTGTCAGAAGGGTAGTCTCTTGCGGAAGTCAGACTCTCATCTGCCTGTATTAGTTGTGAAGCTTTGACAGGCCAGGTTCAAAGGAAGATGACTGGTTCCCCAAGCCCAGTTCACTTTGTTCCTATTGATCTAGTTCATGATGTTGCTACTCTTTCTTCCTCTGCTTCAAGGTAGGGGAAGAGAGATCTTTTTCTTCACTCACAGCAGGAACTCCGGGTTGAGGAGCGAAGGCGGCACGCAGAGTCTAGCTACTAGTAGACGACGAGTCTTGTGAAAGAGAGCCTTCCAAAATGGTTTGGATGAAAGGAGTACTTTTTTTTTTTTGTCTTGCCGCATTAATTAGTACAGGTACCAAATAGATGAATATTGTACTATTTAAATGTTCTAACAAGTGAAAATGGTGGTAATTTCTGAATATTTATTTGAACTATACAATAATGCTGTGCTTGGCGTGATGTGTAAATGCTCACATATTGAAAGTTTGGCTCGGTTCGAGTCTTGTGAACCACTTCTTTAGGGGTGTGTTGGGTATAATTTACCAAATTTGGTTTACAACTTAAATCCAACTTTAAATTTTTGTTAAAGTTGAATTTAAACTGTAAACTTAATTTTTTAAACTTACAATTAGACTACCAAATATGATATTTTTACTGCGTATGAATTACATAATCAGTCAATAAAGTGCTACCAAACAAACACTATAGAAGATAAGTAAAGTTGCATACAAAATTCAACAAACCGCCCAGTTTACGGAGACCTGTGACCTAAATACTTCCTTTAGTTGAACTATAGTGGAGAGTTTACGAATGCGGCCACATTTTACAGGCAATAAAATCCCAAGTCTTGGGATAGGAATTGAGAAGCAAATTCAACTAGATTTCAATTTGATGAGATTGCAAACATGCTTCCGATTCCAAATCTCAACCCCACGCTAAGGAATGAGTTACCAAGCATAGCTTTAGACTAAAATTTCAATTCTAGATTTGCAAACTTGGTATCTCATGACCAGTTTGGTTCACTTCATGATGAATAGTTGGTAAAAGAACAATGAGACAAGAGTAACAATAAAGGCAATGAAACAAATACCTTGGATAAGAAACAACCGAACATGTATCTTATACAACACACACACACACACACACACACACACACACACACACACACACACACATATATCTATAGATATGGATATGTCAATGAAAAAGAAAAATGAGGACTGACCAAGCTTCGAACAGGGGAAACTGATGAAGTTTTGGGTCTTAGCCCATTGAACTGGGGAAGAGAAGTCATCACTGCAGTTGCCATTTTGCTGGTTTCAGTAGGAATGAATTGATCAAGGTATTGTGATTGATGGACTCTGTTTTCTTCCCTTTTCCTTTCCTCATAAAAGATTACGAGTATAATAAGTCCCACTGGATTTAAGAATTGCGAAGCAGCTCCATGCTGCTACCACAGCCACAAGAAGAGTGTGTGGCTCATGCGGGATACACTAGGATACCCGTTGCTGACATGGCAATTGCGTATTGGTGTTTTATTGTTGGATAAGATTTGGATGTGGAAAACAATTGGTTGTTGGACCGGAAGGAGGGAATGTGTAACAGATGGACAAATTGATCACACAATTTACATATAGTGTTGTCTAGATTAATAGCCATCCCAAAAAAAAAAAAAAGGGATAGATGATAATCATACTATATTGTACTTCCTCCGTCTTAGTTTATTTATCTAAATTTTTTTATTTATTTTGATTTATTTATTATTTTTATTATATTATTATTTTATATTTTCTCAACACTATCTATATTTAATTAGTGAATTTTTGGATTCGAACAATAACTCATTAAGATATATAACTCATTTACTTTCACCGAACTTTATTTCTTCCACTATATAAAACAGACTCTTCCTATTAATTCTCCCATAATGGAATAACAATAATATTTTTGATAGCATTTTTTTAATGGGCATTTTTTAATTATGACAAATAAAATGGGACATGGGAGTATTATGTACATGCAAAATAAAATTGATAAAATGCAAATTGTTAATGAATATCACTGGAAAAATTATTGTGTCAATGATAAGGTGAATCATATACTAACATCGCTTGGGCCGAGTGGCAAAGAGTTTAGTGCCCCTGACACTCTGTTTGTGAGTTTTTTTGGTAAAGAATCCTTAAAATTTTAAACTTAAGAAAGAAAATGATAGAAAATTCAGTTTTGTTTGTGAGTTTATTGAAGAAAGTATAGTAACTATCTCATATTACGTTTGTGAGTTAATAAGGAAAACAAAGGAAAATGTATTAAAGTAGATTGTTATTATTGTACCCGTGTATATTTTTTCAAAAATAAAAATTGTTATCAATTATAAAAAAAAATTATTCAAATATTTAATTTATTATGTCAAATTGAACTTCATAGTACCTCATCTTTTGAAAGTCAAATTTATATCAAGAGATATTAATATCGATATTAGTATCTACACGAACATATTATCAAGAATAAAAATAAAATAAGTAATATTATAAATATTATGTTATAAAAACTATTTAATGCATTATGATTATTTTTAATCTAGTTATTGTGTTTATATATTAGATTTAAAAAGTTTTCAATTCAAAAATATAATGTATGGGTATATATCGTTCACATAGTGCATATAAGTAAGTTAACATATATCGTTGTTTAAATGAAATCGATTAAATTTTTTTAAAAAAAATAGATATACATAAACTCAAAGAAAGGTTTTAGTTATATATATAAATTATTTGATTTTCTTTAAAATTTGACATTCACTTTGGAATAAATTGAAAAAAGTTAAAACTTATTTAATATATTTACCTTGTAGTTTAGCTCTATTATTTATTTATTTATTTATTTTGATGAAGAAGATATTTTTGTTGTATCATAATTTAAAATGCACAATAAAAATAGATGAAGAGATGAAGAACCATCTTGTAAGCAAGAATGTGAGATTTTTAATTAAATTATAAGGTATGTGATTGTTAAAATAGTTAATAATTTATTAATAAGGATAATTATGAAATAAATGAAAGTTACAATAAGTCAATTTTCATTTCCTTACAAATCCAACCAATTTGGCAAGAAAAATTTCTAAAGAAAATAGACCAAAATTTTCTTAAGTTTTCTTTAGTTTTTACAGTTTAAAAATCTCATAAACATATGATTTCTCAAGAAAATTAGGATTTTTCTTAAGTTTTCTATCATTTTCTTAGTTTTAAAAAATTGCAAAAAATATATTAAGCAGGGCTTTGAGTTTGAACTTTCTGAATATAATAGAATAAAATGATATTAAGAGAGTTTACCACCGAAATGTGAGTCCTTCAGATGCTCGGGTGATTACACACTTAAAATACTATTTTTTGATAAGGTGAATCATATGAAGATAGACTGGGCCAAACTTCATAAGATCGGGATACAGAAGCCTAGAAAGCCACAGGAGTAAATTGGTGGGTTAGCCGTGATATTGTGGCCCAAGTTTGTTTACGAAGTCCAACTTCCGTCGGGTATGTATTCGGGTATGTATTCGTATGATTACATGCGCAACCTCATTATTTTTATTTGACAAATTAGAGATTCTACAATTAACCTTATCACTAGATGGTTATTATTGATATTTTGATAGGTTATATAATTAGAAATAATTTTTTATTTTAGTATAAGAAAATATTATGATATTTTAAATTTATTATTTTAAAAGTATGAATAAAATTTTGTATTATTTTAAGAAAAAGTTTAAAACACCTTCATTCACTATACGTAGTTATAACCAACTTCTATATTTTTAAATCATTATTTTTTTTTAAAGTATCCCTAGTTTTGAAATAAAGAGTATACTAATTTTACTTATTTATTAACTCTATTACTTTGTCTCCTATTTGTTTCAAACTATAATAGTATTATTGAGTTTTAAAGTTTTGATTTATAATATTTTTGACATTCACAATTATATGAAGTAATTTGATTATAGTCAATGTAATTGTAAAAATTTTGAAATATTATTCGTTATTAAATAGTAATATACTTATATTCTAAAATTAGATATATGTTTATAACTTAGTACCATAAAATACTATGATATTTATGATTTTATAATTTTATTATAAGCATAGATAAAATTTTATATTATTTATTAAAAATAATTTTAAAATGCTTTTCTTTATGTAAGAATTATAATCGTCTAATTTTGAAACTATCTTTTTTTATATATATTATGTATATCTTTCTCCCTGACTACTTCAAGCTCTAAACCAGCAAATCAAGAATGATAGCAAAATTTATACTTCATGACTTGTAAAAAAAAGACAACAACTTTTAATTAAAATTCTAATACGGTTCCTTTTTGAAACCAACATAACAAGATTTGAGAGGGTGTCGTACAATAATATAACTATTACATTGTAAAGTACGTCAATATTATGATTATTCCAAATAATCTCTATCTAATTAGGTAGCTAAGCTAGGATAAAGCAGTTTATTTGCGAAAGAAAATTGATTAGGGTTTGTTTTGCTGACTAGTTCGATAATTAACTCTCACCTTCTTTCATCATTTGAAGGATAGATATAACTGCATCAGCTTTAAGCGGCTTTGTGTAGAAGTTATTCAGACCAGTTTCCATAAATGTTTGTTTTCCGGAGTCTACACCTCGTGAAGTCACTCCAATAATCATGCTATTGACTCCCATGGCTCGAAGTTCACTTGTCGCCTGTTAAAAAAAAACAATGATTAAATTGTGTAGAATTCTTACGTTTGTAATATTTCATTTTTTTTTAAAAATGGATATACATGTATTATTTTAAAGATATTTTACAGCTAATAAGTTTAAACAAAATGAAAAAAAAAAAAAAAGATATATATTTGCCCAAAGATTAGGCTACAAGAGCAATATAAAAGGACACACACACACACACACACGTATAGTTTACTTTTCTATTTGTTTATATCAAAATAAATATTAGAGATACAAATTTAGAAAATTATTTTTTTTTTCATGATGATTTCTTAAAATTTTCATGATTAGTGATTAGATTTAGAAAATATGGGAAAACTTACTTGAGGACCATCCATGATTGGCATTTCCATGTCCATAAGAATAAGATCAAAACATGCCCCAGAGTGAAATAGATCAACAGCTTGTTTTCCATCCTCTACAACACAAGTTCCGAACCCAAACTGGCTTAAAAGCACTTCATGGATTCGTCGAATGATAGGATCATCATCAACGATAAGCGCAGAAATTTTCATTCCTCCATTCAACTTGTTAGTACTTTCATCAATCTTCTTGCCTTTTGAGTTGGAGCTTCCTACTTCAAACTCCATCTTTTATCCCTATTTTATGTTGTTTGTAAAATAACAAATAAGTTGTGCCCATTTGAAAATGTACATTAATTTTTTTGAAAAATAAAAAAAAATAAAAATCTCTTTCTCTGTATATATACGTGCGCGCATGCACGCTTATACACACACACAGATTATGCATTGAAAATCAAAAATATTTTTCAATGTAATTATGCATTGAAAATCAAAGACATTTTTCAATGTAACTCCATTTTCTTATTATATATCAAGATTTAAACATTATTGTATGAGAATTATGTTAATTAATATTTTTTAGTCATCACGAATATTATTTAACAAACAAAGAACCAAGAAAACAAAACAAAAGATGAGGAAAACAATTAATTGTTAAATTTTAAGCATATATCCACAAAAAAGAAAAAGAGATTATTTCACTGTATTATAACTAATGAGTATACAAATTTAGAACAACAATTGAAAGGACTGCTATTCAAATTACAGCTAATACTATTATTAGTTATTGACTAATTCTCTACTCTATTAAAGTTTACAAAAACATAAAATATTTTAGTAAAAATAGCAACACCAAATTAAAAAAATCATAATCAGATATGGAAGGGAAAACAAACAAAAAATAAAGAAAAAATAGAAAAAAATCATGAGTTCAAGGCATATATGACATAGATAAAATCAATATACAAAAGTTAAATTTCAAACACTAAAGATTATGAAAGATTCTTAAGTCATGAAAATATGGTTACTTATGAATTTGTCTCAAAAATTAAAAAAAAAAATCAATTTTCAAATAGAAAAGTCATTGGCCGAAGGCATACATAATTAAAACAAGCAAACAAAAACTTTAAATAAGATTTTAATTATAGAAATGGAGAAAATACTATGGAAATAGAGAAAATACTAATATTTATGAAACATCTATAAAAGTATAAACTATAGTTACCTCTTGAATATTTAACAACACGATATACCAAGAAAGACAAGTAGCTTATAGACAAAGAAATTTATTTGTGGCAATGGATGTAGAGAAAGATATGCTTAAATAGGCATTAGAATAAATGATATTGGAGATAAACCAAGATCTTTGCTTATAGCATTGGATACTCTAGATACTTTTAGCTTTTTACTTGATTTCTTAGATTTTCATAACAGTGGAGGGAGTACACAATTAAAATAAAATCCAAGCAATTAAATTTATTTCCACTTAGACAAATGTTTTGTAATTGTGAATATTTGGTTATCTAACATATTCTTTGATATAGATATACAATCTCATGTCTTAACTCATTCTAGTTCATGGATTTGAATAGTTATTGAGATTTAGTTATTAAAGATACTGTGAATGAAGAAACTTAAATATTTAATTATAATTCGATTTATAATTTTTTTTATTCAATACTTTTGTAATTGGTTATCTAATGTCACATTCATATTTTTCGTACCCTTAATCCTGGTATTAATGACTCCTTTTTGTTTTATCAACTATTTATATATATTGTACAACACAATATTATTAATTCATAAGTGGAACAAATATTTCTAAAAATGAGAATTCTATATTTTTCTATGAACTTATTTTCTAAGCATTAAAATTTGTATCTAACACAATTCGATATATTTTCTTATATTAACTACATGATCAAAATTTTGCATTCAAAAGTCAAGACTAAGTACAACATATGATGTATTTAAAATAATTTAAGATTTTTATTTTTAGAAAAAGATAGCGCTACATGAGAATCACTCATTGTTTTGAGAGATTGTTCATTATTCATTTTTCAATTATGTAATGAGAAATACTAAGCATAAAATATTAGAGTAAAATATCAAAAATTATTTGTGTTTATCCATTTTTACACTTCACCGCCTATCGTTTAACAACTACAACTTCACCACTTGTGTTTTAAACATACATGACGTATTATCTTTCTTTTTTTATCTATTTTAATGGCAATTGTTGTCTACTCTCTAGAATGAAAGTAGTTTCAACCCCAACAATTATATTTACTGCTGAAATGTTTAAAATAACCCCAAAAACTACTATGTAACAAAATACCACTTGCAAAGCATAGAACACTTTATCTCCAAAACAAAGCATTCAAATAAAGGACTTTTGAACATGAATTGTAGAAAGATAATTTTTTTCTATTTTTTAAAAAATGATCTAGTATTAATTTCTTAATAAAAAAATTTCTATGTCATTTAATTTCATTTTTTCTTATCTATGTTATTTAATTAAGAAGCATTAAACCAACAATAACTCCAGTTCTCATAATAAACTACAATATAATTAAATTAAATAATAGAAATTAAATATACTTAAAAGAACACATATAGAGGAAATGTAAGACTTTATTGTCCAATTTGCAATTTTGTCCAAGAATGAAAATACTCATAAGAACTTAAGGAATTCAATAGAATTATAATGCAAACAATCTTAATGAAACATCCTGATGTAAATTTGTAAATAGGATGATAATTAACATCAGGAGTTAAATCATTGAAAATAAAGAAACATCTTCTTCGTTATGCCTTTAAATAACCTAACTCTCAAACTAATCCAATTGATTCATAATAAATCTCAGTAAAAAAAACAATGGCTCCTTTTAATTTCAATGATGAACATATATAAACAAAAACATAAAAGGATTACAGATTATACATTACATAGCTAGCGAGAAGATCCTCTATGAATGTCATACTACAAACATTCAGAAACAAAACTAGGAGGAACCATCAAACAAACAAAAAGTAGTGTCCTGATATTGAGCAGCATGTGCAAGACAGTCCGCCACACGATTTGCCTCATGGAAAATGTGACGGACCTTTACCCCCTCCCAAGCGCGAGCAAGCAGCATCCTGCAGTCACGGATAATATGCATCAAATAGGATCGGAGCAGAAAGATTTCAACAAGTTATACACAAGAAAAGCATCCACTTCAAGAATGATATGGCGATATCCTCTATTCCATGGAATCAACAATCCGTCCCTTACAACCCGGCCATAATTCAGCTAAGGGAACTGTAACCCCAACTAGACGACGCCTAGACTTACCAGCAACGCAACCCAACCCCCCTTCCCTTGTAGTCTTTTAAAACCGATGTCGCACCTCCTTTGTTAGAGAGCAACGGGAAAAACTACCATCTGAATTAACCTCCACGAAGCCTAATTCTGGAGGAGACCAGCTTATCCAAATCAGCTCCTTTGGTACGACAGCCCTCCTTGTTGAAGGACCATAAGTGAGATAAGCAGTCGCATTAGTAAAATTTTAATTTGGAGCAGGAGGAGAAAAAAGTTTACGATTGCGATGGAGCCAGAGATTCCAAATGCCAAACGCAAAATAAGTAGCCCAAGGCAAGTAAGGTGTACACAAGAAGTGAGACTGAAGGTTCGTACGAAGCCAGTCTTCCAAGGTCCAAGAAAGAAAAGATGGATGGCTACTGAAAAAAGATGACTTCTTCCAAAAGACAAGAGAGTAGTAACAGAATCGCAGTAGATGATCAGGGGTTTCATCAATAAGACTACAAATTAAAGACACGTGTCTTGTTAACGCGCCAATGCTGAGCAGAGCGAGTAGGCAAGCGATTATGAAAGTTTCTAAATAAAAATCTGAATATTGGGTGGAAGCGGAAGGCTCCACAACCAAGAAAAATTACAATCAGAGTCGATAGAGGTCAAGGCCCAATAAGCGGACCTTGGTGAACATGTAGCTTGATCATAAGGCCCAGATTAAGCAATTCTCTGGTCATGAAAAAGAGACAACGGAATGGACAAAATTTTATTATTACCTCTTTATAAAAGTAGAAAATAATAAATACTACAAGAGAAAAAATTTCTTAAAAAATAAAAAAGAAAAAATATTATAAAAAAATAGAATATTTATTCGCTCTTAAATATACAAATAATAATTATTTTAAGATAAAAACAAATCTATAAAAAGCATATAATTTTAGATAGGATAGAGTAATAGCAGCAGGCCCTCCCAATAGCTAATTAGCTAGTGATGGAAATTTTTTTGATAGATGTCCTTTGTTTTCTCGTTTCCCGGTTAATAATCTCCTTTCTTGGTTGCTGGGCCAATTTTCTTTCAAATGTGAAGCCCAGATATGCAGCCCAAAAGCTAAAACTTTCATTCTCTCATACTGCCACGTGTCAATTGGAGGAGAAACTCAAAAGAACACAGTTTAGCTTTATAGATGGAGAAGATAGATAGGAGAGAGAAGACACGAGCCATTATCAAATTCCTTATTGGTTACTTTAAGAGAGTTAAGATCTACGAGATGTGAAAATTGGTGGTAATGATAATGATTGTTACCAAAAAGAATGGCATGATTAGGGATGGTCCAGTTTGAACAACATTTAAAAACATACTGTTTTATATGTATTAGCATCACTAATGGCATAAATGTAAGTTCGCATAAATTGTCAAGTCCAACCACTTAAAAGTACAGTTGAACTGTAATTTTTCAAATTAAAGGAGCTCCAACTTTAATAACTCCACATGTCGTTAATTAATACAATATTAAATTATTATTTTATGAGTTCGTTTGGTACAGTTTATTTAAAAAAAGATTATAGATTATTTAATAATCATATTATTGAATAAGTGGTTAATTCTATTTGATGTAATTTTTTTTTAAAACAGATTATTATCATATTAAGTTAAATGAGTGTTTGGCAAATAATCTAAAATCTTGAATTATTTAAAATTCATTTTCAAAATGTCCTTATGTTATTAAATTGGCATTTCAGTCTGATGCTTCCACTTAGTTTATACAACTTGTATATAAACAGTATTATGTAAAATTAAATCTTTAAATTTATCATTTACGTTACAATATTTGAACAATTTGCTATTTTTTAATCATTTTTCATGTAATCATAAAAAATATTACTATTTCCTATTACATACAACCTTCACATCCAAAATTCTTTACACCTCCGTTTCAACTTTATATTGCAATTTTTGTAGATGGGCCTGCGTAAATCACTTACTATGTTGGTCGATTGAGGATTCCATCTTATTACCCATAATTTATAATGAATTTTCATGATTTTTAATTCGTTTTTACATATTACTCCCTACCATATGACCCAACTAGTTTCCTCTCCTCTCTCTCCTTTCCCCTCCTCTCTCC
>JAUMHB010109678.1:1307-13632 GCA_032359685.1 Pittosporum tobira
ACCCCCCCCCCCCCCCCCCCCCCCCTCCAAAATAAAAATAAAAAAATAAAAAATAAAAATGCTTACAACTTAATAAATATGTGTGTTCTGGATATATAATATTATTTAGTCAAGATGATCGGTACCGTACAAAAATTATAAATCTATAAAATTATTTATATACGCGCAACAATTTTTAGCGCACATAAAATATTTATATGTACATACAAATTTACAACCTTATAATCTTGGGAAAAAAATTAAATTATCATAATTATATTGGTTAAATAATACTACTATCTAACGAATCTTGAGTATCAATGCATTCTCATCTCATAGAATATATGTCACATACTTTAATCTCAACTATAATCCTTATGTATAATAAAATATACTACAGATAAATACTTTCTCCATTCTAAATTAGAGATGATAAAACAAGACTGAATTTTAAGATAAAAAATTGTTTTTTCAAATACTTCTTTCGTCTCAAAAATGATGAGGTCAAGTACTTTTTTTTGTCCCAAAATAAATAATGTAAGCACATGTATCACTAAAAGTATGTGTTATATGTTAAAAGAAGAAGAATTTTATGGGGATACTCAATTTTTGTGAGGCTCAAAATCTTTTTCTCTTAACAAAAGTATTTTTTCTTAATTTGTAGAATTTCGATATTTTACTCATTATTTTTTAAATGGATGGAATGTATGTTAATTAGCATTATATTTAGCATTAGGTAGAAATATAATATTAATTAGCTGATACTCAATCTTTTTCACATATAATATTTACATGTTAAAAAAATTATATAATGTTATAGTCTAAAATTAAAAATTATTTATGATTGTAAAACATACCAAAAAAAAACGAAAACGTATCATGCGCACAAGGGTGCGCGTACGCACACGCCCACTCATATTAATAAATTTTATTTCGTACCTCTAGTTATATTCAATATATTTCTTTTGTTTGCATTTCAATATTTTAAATGAGTTAATTTGTATTTTGAAGTTTACGTTTATGTGTCAATGAGTCAATTAGTCGTTTTACATGTTTGTCTCCCGTGATATATAAGTAAGAGAATAATTATCAAAAAATCTACTTTAAAATTCTTAAGTTTAAAATTTGAGCTATTAATTCTTACTAGATATATCACTTTTAAGAGCTAAAATTTTGATTTTAACTATTTTTTAAAAAAAAATTAAAATTAATTTATCCTTATTCGCACATAACCCAGATGCACATTGACGGAGATCGTCCCAAATTAGGACTAGCGTTTTCACCTTAGCCCTAATTAGGGTAACGTGGCAGCTCATCCGATCAGTCATCCTCTAGGTTCGGCGGCCCGCTTTGCCCAAAGAATGATCGGTCCCGGCTCTCGGCATCCAAAAGGTTCAAACTCGGCCATCGGTTTCCAAATGGTCTTGCATCCGCATCTGTCCGGTTGGATCATCGTCGTCAAGGACTTTCAAACTATGCGCCTAGGGTCTAGACTTTCTCAGATAACGGGCCCAATCCACCCCATCGATTGGGCTTGACTCTGCATGGTCCCAGTCCAGCGGCTCAAATGCCATAAAACAAGTTCCAAGACGGCGTCTAATCAGTCGCTTAACCCTGCAACCCTATCAACTCAAAGGATGCGCGTCATACCTAGTGTCAACTCAAAGCAGACGCATTACGCCTACTTTATCTGGCCACGGGTCAAGGAAAATTCTACAACTACCGCCTCATCTCCACAGAGAAGGGGGGAATCCCGAAAATTGAGAGAAAAAACCCAAGCTCTGCAAAAAATACAAACTTACCGGAGTCAAATAAACTCTCTCAAAAACTCACCGGTAAACCCCATCCCCTCCTACTTAATATTCAGATTACCACCTTAATTTCAACTAACTTAAACATCGGAGAGAGGAACGAGGAAACAAACTCTCGTGTTGCCCGTGTTTCAGGTGAATTTTCTCCCGCCGACGTATGTCCAACTGCAAATAAGGTTTGGACTTAGTGAAAGTCAAGTTGGTCCCAACACACATTAAATAGCAATGCAAAATAACAATTTGGTTTTGAAATTTTACATGTTGACCCAAACATGTAACAATACTCTGTACGTAATCAAAGCTGGAAGAAATAAGGGCAGTCACATGTTGAATTGGACAAATGTTTGTTGAGTCTTCCGTCCCTTTCCTAGATCTTTGGGTGCAGACTGCACAGTCGTATCTTTTTGACGGATAGTTTCGTGTTTTTCTGAGTAATTCCAAATTTTGAATTAATATATAGGCTATAATTAAGCCTATAACAAATGCTCACATGAAAAGTAAAAAATTATTATTGATTTTTCTAAAATTTGATTTTCAAAATTTTTAAATTTAATATTGTGATAATTGTTTGGTATGCAAACTTTGTTCGACTTGCTTGTAGTACACTTGTCAAACATGAGCTCGAAGAAACATGTACTCTTTAAATTTTAAAATATAAGAGGATTATAAATTTTTAAAAATAAATTATAAAAATTTATTTGATTAGATTCAATGTAATTAAAGATTTTGAGCTATTTGAAAATTATTATTACTTGCAAAAATATTTTTTTCCAAAACTTGTCATATTAATTTAAAGTCAAAAAAAAAAAATCAAAATTAACATTCTCGTTGATCTTCACGTACGTATCGTTGATTTTGCCCTCATTTTATTAAAAATTTAAATTTTTGAAATTTAATTTTTAAATATAAGCTTGTTAAATTTTAGATGGTGAAGTAATAGTTGAAATGATGGGTCATGATGTTGATATTATAATTTTAAATATTAGAATAATAATTGAAATAATATATCATAATATTAAAGTAGTAAATGAAATGATGAGCTGCCGGTGTGCTGCCTCCTTCGAGGACTTGATTTGTGGAATAACCTTTTTTTTCTAGTAAATTGCGAGTGAAACTTCATGCAGTTTAGAATTTGTTTTATTTGTGGAAAATCTTTATGCTGAATAGAATATCTTTTATTGATGTGATAATATAGTCTTACACACAGTTGACTCGACGACAATCTAATAATAGCATATACCCTTAATTTGTTTTTTATTTATTTATTTATTTATTATTATTATTATTGATATTAACTTTTGTACTCATTAATCCGATCAAATTAAAATTTATTATTTCTTTAATATAATTTTTTGTCTTGATGGTAATGTAAAAATCTACTTAATAATTTCTCCAAAGGTAAATCTAGTTTTGTTTTTTGTTTTTTATTGACTTTAATTTTTATTAATTTTCAACCCTCCTATTACTATAGGAAAAAAAAAATCCTAAACTAATAGTTTGATACTAGTATTATATTAGTTATATATATATAATTGTATCGTAAATTATATTTAATTATTATGTAAAACATATTGCATATTATGCTAAATATAAAAATTTAAACAAGGTGTTAAACGTTATATACGAATATATATAACAAAACAATAAAAACATAGGTACAGTCTATCTGTAATTAAGGGACAACTATTTATGCTGTGACAAAAGCAATCCATTTTTTACACTATTAGAAATATGCTTTAGTAGCTCCTGATCATCTTCCATTGCTTACATTATGCTGTAATACTTGACTAAATTGACTACCTAAAACCGGATAGGATATAGTTTCAGGCTAATTAAATCATGAGTTTAAAAGGTTATTACATTTATTTAGATAAATATTAGAGTATGATGTATGCCATTATTTGAAAGTTTGTTATTACGTACAATAAAATGTAGATAAATATTTTCTTTATTTTGAGTTAGAGATAATAAACAAGAACAAATTTTAAGATTAAAAATTGTTTAAAATATTGACATGACGAGATGATACTCGATCTATTTTACATATATAATATTTATATTTACTTAATTTTGTAATTTAAAATTAAAAATTATTTATGATGGTGAAACTTAAAAAGTAAAAATAAAAATTACTCTAGAGAAATTCAAAACTGGAAATAAGGGTGGTGCCATGAATCGGAAAAATGTTTGTTGATTCTCACGTTTACCACAATCTTGAGGAGCAGCCTTCACAGCTGCTATCTTTTGACGGATAGTTTTGACTCTTTAGAGTAAATTCCGTATTTCCGGTAGGGGCACCGCATGTCCATAAACAAAGTCTCCCGTCAGATTTGTTGCCATAAACTTTTTCTGTTTTAAATAAATATAAAAATATTATTAATTTTTAAAAATTGATTATTAAATCTTTTCCAAGTGTGACTTCAATGATTTGATTGGAGCATACGTATCAGAATCAGGACATTGAACGAGTCAAAGTATTGATTCAGTGATTTAGTGGTTCAATCAATTCAATTAAATTATAATTATTATTAATTAAAAATTATTATATATAATGAAAATAATAATATACCCTTTACAATCACATATTGTATCTTAAAAGTTAATAATTTAAATATTCTATATTTAATAAAAAGGACAATAGATAACTTGTATTTAATATCCTATATTGAATCATTTTACTCTTCACTAGTTTTTTAAAAATTTCAGTTGGTTCATTGGTTTTTTAAAATACCAAGTAGCTTAAAAGATTTTTTGCGTTGCAATTGTACATTTCATAATTAGAGAGTATCGGACATTTCATAGTTGAACCGATTTAACTAGACGACATTGTACGTTTTTAATAAATATTGGCTTGGAGTAGAGTTGTCAAAACACGAGCTTGAAGAAAAATACTTCATCCATTATAAAATATAAGAGTATTATTAAAATATTATTAGTTATTAAAAAAAATTTAAAAAAAAATTCAAATAGATTCATATTAACTTAAATTTTGAAAAAAATTAAATAAAATTTTAAAAATCAGTGATAATCTTATATTTTGAAACAATGTATTGTATACTTCAATTCTCATTAGGAAGAAAAGATGGACTTGTAAACCTTTAAAAGTCAAGTCTTTAATGCTGCACAAGTCGAAGAAACATCTATAAATTCATGCAAACTGAGTAGAGCTAGAAACCAAAAACACAAACTGAGCATCATACAATCACACCATGGAGCTCTTCAGTTTTTTCCTGTCCTCTTTAATATTCTGCATTCTTCTCCATGGCTTTTCATTTCTTCGTAGAAGAAACCTTCCCCCGGGTCCCAGAGGCCTCCCACTGTTCGGAAGCCTCTTCAATATCGGTGACAAACCCCACGAGGCATTCTCAAAGTTAGCAAAAATGTACGGCCCGCTCATGTCTATCCGTCTAGGTGGGGTCACTAGCATCGTAGCTTCTTCCCCGGAGATGGCAAGGGAAATACTCCAGAAGCACGACGAAGCTTTTTCCGGCAGAATAGTCCCCTCTGCTATCACTAAACTAGATCACCCTCACTACGCTGTGGTGTGGCTGCCTGCAGGTGATCAGTGGCGGACCCTCCGAAAAGTTCTAGCTACTTACTTGACAAACACCCAAAAGCTAGACACCTTACGGAACTTGAGGCACAAAGTGGTGGAAGAAATGGTTCACCACGTTAAGGAGGTTAGTAAAAGAGAAGAAGGTGTGGATATGTTGAAGTTAGGGTTCGCGACGGCCACAAATCAGATATCAAATACCTGCTTCTCAAAGAACGTAACCGATTATAAAACAGAAGATGTAAAGGGATTTCAAAATGCAGTGAAGTCTGTCATGGAGGTTGATATCAAATTTAACGTTTCAGATTACTTTCCTCTGCTTAGAGCTTTGGATCCTCAAGGGTTAAGAGGAAAAGCAAAAGTTGCTTACGGTTATCTCGAAGTGTGTTGTGATAAGTTCATCGACGAGCGTCTAAAGCATAGAAAGTCTAAGTTGCCAAGAAAAGGGGATCTGTTGGATTGTTTCCTCGACTTTAGCCAAGAAAATGAATCTGAATTCAGCCTAAAGCACGTTCAAGTTCTTCTAGTGGTACGGAATCACTCGCTCGCTCACACACACACAATATATATATTTATACATTAACTGTGGAAAAAAAAAAATAGGATATTGATAATTCTAACAAAATTCTTTCCTCAGGAATTGTTTCTAGCGGGAACTGAAACTACTGCAAATACTGTTGAGTGGGCACTGACAGAATTAATACTCCACCCGGAAATAATGGTTAAATTACGCAAGGAAATAACTGACAGCGTTCGAACAAAAGGAAGAATAGAAGAAGGTGAGATGCTTGGACTGCCCTACTTGCAAGCAGTTGTAAAAGAAACAATGAGGCTCCACCTATTGGTGCCTTTCCTTGTACCCCGCAGGGCAGAGAAGGACGTAAACCTAAAAGGCTTTTTGATACCTAAAGGCACTCAAATACTAGTGAATGCATGGGCCATCGCTCGAGATCCGGATTATTGGGAGAATTCCACGAGTTTTATACCAGACCGGTTTTTGGAGGGTGATGTGGATGTAAAGGGGCAACATTTCTCGCTACTCCCGTTTGGTTCGGGTCGTCGGATGTGCGGTGGAATTGCACTAGGGCAGAGGGTGGTGAGCTTGATGATAGCGTCTCTTGTTTATCATTTTGACTGGACGCTTCCCAATGGAATGAAACCTGAGGAAATGGATACAGGTGAAAGATTTGCACTATCACTACAGAAGGCAAAGCCACTACTTGCTATCCCCAAGATTTTGAAGAAATGAAGCTGCAGCAATTATATAAATTAGTACAGTTGGTGTCATGTATATGTTCATCATAAATAAAGGAAGGAATTGGTATCTGCAATTCCATCCGGAGTTTCACTTTTCCTTTAATAATAGAGATCACTCCCTCCCAAGTATATATATGATATTTTCAAATGTGTCGAACCACTCCTCTTAACTAACAATTTTGCGTCAATTGCACTCTTCGATCAAAAAATTGTTAACTCCATTGACGCCGTTACCTCCTTTTAGCTTCTTAACAACTCAATTCCATAACCATTATCCACAAAACTTAAAATCGAAACATATAGCTGAAGAAAGTTAGATTTCCAAATTATACACTTCAATTAGTCTTTCCGTAGCTGTAAAATCAAACACTCTTTTCAAAAGTGTTTGATATATTCGTTCAATTAAATTGTATTTTGTTGATTGGAAGACATTCTACACTTGAAATAAGTGATTTTGCATTTTGAATCGACTAAAATAGTTGAGAAACGACTCTAAATGGGTCTAATTTCATTTTTTTCCGGAAAGTTAAATCTCCAACTATGATTAGCCTTTTTGGGCATCAGGTTGTGGTTGGATAAGCACAAAAATGATTCGTTGTGTTCCTCCTGGATAGAACTGTTTGTATGGGCAGTTAAAGTTTGCAAGCCCCTTCTTACTCTCCCTGTTGCCAGAGAAGAAGTTGGAGGGAGGCAGCAGTTGTTGTCTGAAAGGAGGAAATGACGTTAGTAGAGTTAACGCATTTTTGATCAGATGGTGCAATTTGAAACAAAAATGTTAGTTAAGAGGAGCAATTTGACATATTTAAAGTGTATGGTGCAATTCGAATCATCTTGCATATTTAGAGGGCCCAAAATGAAATTCTCTTAATAATACTCATATATTAGGAAAACGAGGTAAGAAAAAAGCAACTACTGCAACTTAGAAAATAAGGGCATTATAGTCACATTTAAGAAAAGGATAGAGAACAATGCACTGCAGATATTCTACTAGTAATAAACTTCTTCAGCTATTCTAAGACTAATAACTATAATTGTTATTAAAAATTCAACCATGTCCTTGAACTCTTGTATCTCATCAATTTCCTTTTCTTTATATATTCTTTTTTCTTTTTTGCTAAAACCTCAACGAAGTCGGTGACAATGTACTCTATTCAACATAAAGGTGATCTTGCATGACCAAACAATACAGCAGGCCTTCAAAATCTTTCAAAAGTTCACTGAATGGCGCAACCCTATCTCAAAGTCTAAAAGTCAGCACATACACTGACACCTACTTCCTCTATTCTGTCATGGATGTCTATATATTCACACAGAGGGGGTAGGACTATACTATACATAGTTATGGTCTATTTCTCTATAGAAGAAATACACAAAACAATTCTAGTACTCAACATTTTCAGTTGTCCGATGATTGATAATAAGTCATTGGAAGAGTAAACTCTATGCAAGACAATATTATCACATCAATTTTACTGACACTCAACAAAAATATTCAATTCAGCATAAAGACCGTATCAGGCACGAGTCAAGAAAAAGCATTTTAAAACCACATCAAAGTTTCACTTGCAATTTAGAAAGGCTATTCCACAGAGCTACCAATAGAGTGATTTAGACTGCTGCAAGCACGACGTCAACAGGTCAACTTCTCGGAGGAGGCAGCAGCCCTTCTTTCTTGGTCATCTCATATAGCGCAACTGCCATAAGAGCTTTTGCATCGGCAGTAGTACGCCACAGCTTCTCATAGGGAACAACATGCACCTTGATCAACTCACCATGTTCCCGAAGCCCTGTCTCTTTTCCTTGGAGTTGTGTAATAGTCTCTTTACTTACATTTCCTCTGTACAGAAATAAACTAATTTCCTCGTCCGACCCACCCTGACAGTGGAACACAAAATAACCAATGAATAGAAGGAATAAAAATAATAATAATAATAAATTTTAAGGGATAAGCATTTACATACTGGTGAAGGAAAAACTCTGCAGCCAGTTGATGGATCTAGAAAGGCAGTGAGGTCGAACATGTTATCTAGATTCAAGAGTATTCCTGTCTCCTCCTCAACCTGTAATAGTCATCTGATCAGGAGAGAGAGAGAGAGAGAGAGAGAGAGAGAGAATCATCTGATCAGGTGAGAGAGAGAGAGAGAGAGAGAGAGACCTCGCGAACAGCCGTCCCAACAATATCGCCCTTGTCATCATTCAACATTCCAGCTGGCAACTCCAAAATAAGCTTTCCAACAGGAACCCTAACCTTTTAGATGCAAGAGTATTTAGTAGAATTTCCAAGTGTCACAGTAACAGCGATCAATTTCCGTAACTTCACCCTCTACATTTAAGTAAGTATGAAGATATCATTTCTTCTTCTATTTGTAGCTGAGAATAAATAATACCTGTTCAGTGAGCACAGCATATGTCTTGCCCTCTGATTCCAAAAGGATTAGCACAGCTACAGCTGGTCCTCGTGCAAACACAATACCTGGAACCTAGGCATGTTTCAATACAAATGCAAAAGAATAGATCCCGTATAAAAGAGTGTACGTGTGTGTGTGTGTGTGTGTGTGTGTGTGTGTGTGTGTGTGTGTGTGCGTGTGTGTGTGTGTGAACTCTCAACTTCAGGTAGGAAAGGCGGGGTAAGAAACTCTCTCATGTAGCAATGTTACATTGAGATACAACACCAGCAGTGGTAGAGAACAAAAACAAAACAAAAAGAACAAGAGTGTGTGTGTGTGTGTGTGTGTAAACTACTAACTTCAGCTAGGAATGAGGGCTAAGAAAATCTCTTATGTACCTTCTTGCATTGAGATACAACAACAGCAGTGGTAGAGAACATATTAAAATAAATAAGGACTAGTTCAAAGGATTAGATTAATCTGAAGGTAGAATAAATGCATTGAGATGCTAAACAGGTACCTTTGTCCCCGTTTTCTTGTCAACAACATCAGCTTTGAATTTGAGAAACCCAACACGCCTGCCAAACATATCCACCCCCTGTTTCACCAAAAAACCAATAACTGAAATTTGACAATTTTTGGTGGATTGTTATATTAACTTTTACTTATCAGGAGGGAAAAAAACAGAGAAAAAGAAAAAGGAAATTACTATACTTCTATAAGAAGATATCTCTTGTATAAGCATAATAAAAGTTTAAAACATTTCCAATGCATCACAAGAATAGATCAATACCATGTTAAAAATAAATCATGCATCTCTTAAATTTAAAATTCTGGTCGCAAATAGAAATAATAATTCAAAGAAATGATACCTGGATAAGTACTTGTTTTAAAGACATATCTCCAGTTGAAAGCAACCCAGATTCAGTTTGGATGTTTTTGAGCCATTGCTGGAACAAAGAGGACTCAACAGCATTTCTGAGATGCAAAACACAACCTTAGTAATCCAAACGCATGCAGATTCACAGAAATTATCAAAAAACAAATTCCAAAAAAAATTGGCATGAGATTAGTGGACATAAATCCATTATCAAAAGCGTCACTTCGCAGGAACTTGACCAGTATAGATATCTAAAGTCTATAATTTTGCATATAAAATTTACGTAGTCCATCCCATAATGAGAGTACACTTATAATAGTCGAAGTTAATAGGAAATAGCACTAATTAGACTATAATATATTATCAATACACAGCTTAAATAATTTGATGATTTTCTTTTATAAGTAAATTTGCGACAAGTATAGGAATTAGAACCAACTTCCTTAAGGTTATTCCTCAAGGATCCTGAAAGTTAGGATGTCGCAAAAAGGATGTAAACTCTCATTTTCGGACTACAGCTGCATAGTTTATTCAAGCTTAGTGATTCAAGTTGAGCTCCACCAAGTAGAGCTCCATCAAGTGAACTTAGGCTGAAGCTTGAACTTATTTAACTCAAAACTAGTGTCAAGCTTAGTTCATTTTACTTCTGCAACTAAATAGCCATCTTGGGGAATAGACTTGGAGTAGCTAAGAGGAACTCCATTCAACTCAAGTGCAACTTTTTTGTACCAGACAGAAAAGTTTATACTAATCTATTTACCTAATATCACCATTACACGTGACTAATTTACAGCTCTAACATCATCTATAATCATTAGTACATGATTTAACAAGGAACCTTTGCATGATATTCGATCATTTTACAATATAAAGCAATCCTTCGTAGTCTCTCCGTTCCACAAAAAGAGTCCAATACACCCTTCCACTTTCATTTAGCATGAAATAACAACTACTTGCCATATAAAACCAAAACCTATTCTTGATATTTGTGAATTATTCAAATCACTCCTTTTGCCGTAGAAATTGATTAATCTTGAAGTAGTATTTGGAAGGGGAGAAATATGTGGCTGACCTGAACTCGGATTCTGAGACACCAGGTGCGGCGACAATTTGGACAGGTTCTTCAGGGTGACTCGGCAAACTGATGGAGCGAGTGAGTTGGCGCGATGGCTCGGTCGACATTTTTGAACAAATTGCCCTATTTTTGGAGATCGAGGAAAGTGAAAATGGCGAAGAGGAAGAATATGCTGCTAGTCTCTTTAAGTTGGAAACTGTGAACAACTGAAATATACTAGAGGAGTGAAGCGTCGTCATCGCCTTCCGCCCAATTCCACGTCTCATGTCGCCGGCAAGCCACGTACGTCAAACACGTGTTTTGATCGGTCAATTTTGGTAGAATTGAATTATTAAAATTTAAAATTTAAACAAATACCGAAATAACTACTCCATTTCTCTGTTGTCTCAAGATTTTCTTTTTTTTTTTTTTTTTTTTAACCCGGAGTTTTTATTTGTCTGTGTAGAAGTTCTCATAACATAATTTATTTTATTTAATGTTCAAACTCAAAATTTCAAATAAAAATTTAATTTTTTTTTTTTCAATCAGACCCAAACTATACTGATCTCAAAACCCTTCGGTTACACCAAGCAATAGGTAGGATATAAGTACTCGAGTTAATAAATGTCTGCTATTATATTTTTGACTTTTGAAGTTAGTTTTGGTGCTGAAATAAAAATTTTATATTTGAGTTTTTAAGAAATATATATTAATTATAATATTTTAATATAATATCAGAGTTTAGATACTATTTTTTATGCTGGAAAATATTTATTTTATTAGTATATATTTCTTAAAAACTCAAATAACAATTAATTTTATTAAGTTATAAAATTTTATTGAAGCTTTTTAACCATTATTTAAATTATACTATTTTAATATTGTTGTTGATACATAATAATTTTTAGAAGTATAATTATTTACCATTCTGTTACTAGTTGTTTTTATTTTTTTTTTTTTAAATAATTGTTATTTTATTTTCTTTCGCATTTAAAAAAATTTAAATTAAAAAACAACGAAGAAGAAGAAAGAAAGAAAGAAAGAAAGAAAACAATAAATGAAAAGTGGCTCGTGATTTTCCACAAAAAAAGATGCATCTGCCTGCCATTTGGAGTTTCACTTGTCACTCATAAAAAGCTCGTTGTTAGAAGGTACAACATGCATCTGTCTCACAAATAATTATACTAATAAACACGTTAACAACATAAATGTGAGTAGCAATATCAAGTTGCATTACTTGATCTTGTACCATGAAAAGATACCATAATTTTATGATGTATAGGACATGTTTGATACGGGCGTCCTTTACGCTCTAAATCGTAATTTGTTATTTAAATTTAATTTTAAATTTTTATTAAAATTAAATTTAAAATTTTGAATTTAAATTTAATACGATATAATTCA
>JAUMHB010109789.1:0-10451 GCA_032359685.1 Pittosporum tobira
TAAGACATGGATTTAATAATAAATTGGCAACCCAAGTCGGGGTGTGGATGCCCAGATTTGGGGGTGTCACAACAAGCTCTTATCCCGCAACCTTTTTTTTAAAGACTTAATTATCAAAAAAATCAATAAATTTTATTATTTTTTCATTTAAACTAACCATTTTTAAAAAAAAAAAATACCATTGAACTATACAAAAATCTTTCAAAAATAACCTTTTATGAGTCAAATAAAACATTTCACAAACCTTTCAAAATTAGTATAAAAGTACTCCCATTTTAGTTTTATACCATGGTTAGTCATTGACTCATAAAAGATTACTTTTGAAAAGTTTTTGTATAATTCAATGGTATTTCTGAAAAAAAAAATGGCTGGTTTAAATGCAAAAAATAGTAAAATTAGTTTTTTTTTTTTGACAATTAATTTTTTTTTTAACTAAGTTAAAATAAATATTTTTAAAATAAATTATAAACTAATCGAATAAACGGTGACAAACGTAACCACATATGCCAGATCAACAACTGATGTTGGATTGAGCAAGCAAAACTGAGGTACAAACATAATCTTGGACGGTTTATAAAGTAAGATTTAGGTTTCGTTCTTTTTCAATTATTATTACTCATACGTTTTAGAGTTTTAAAGTTCAATTTTTTACTTTGTAAGGATTATTTTTATAGAATCATTTTGTCTACTATTATGCAATTTTATTATTTTTTATTAATTAATTGTTAAATCTTGATGATACTAGTACAACACTCATTTAAAAAAAAGATTTTAAAAAATATCCGAGCAACCAAAACTAAATTTAAAGATGTCATAGTCCAAAATACACGAAGCGTATTAATCGTGCTCAATTCTATTTAGTTAAATGTTCAATTCAAGTTTGACTAAAAATCTTAATAAGTTGAATATAAACATACTTTAAAAATTGATTTAATTGATAACCTGATGCTCAAAAAAAATTATTTGAAAATTTTAAATTATTCAAGCTTGACTTATGAGACTTGATAATTAAAAGATAATAAAATAAAATCTAATTTATTATCGATAAATTAAACGAGTGAATAATAAATTAATACTCATTATTCGACTTGACACGACACCACTCATTTACAGCCTACATCCAAATAATTAGGTCAATCGACAGGAAATCAATGCGTGGCCTTTACCCTTTAATCTATAGGTCCAACAGTGCCACTTTCCATC
Source organism: Pittosporum tobira (assembly GCA_032359685.1). NCBI lineage: Eukaryota > Viridiplantae > Streptophyta > Magnoliopsida > Apiales > Pittosporaceae > Pittosporum > Pittosporum tobira. The sequence continues at coordinate 1,204 of JAUMHB010109789.1, forward strand.
CCACCATGGTCGCAGCAACCGGCATCATTGGATACCTTCAATAAGGTTACAGGGTTCATAAACCAGAAATCCATATGTAGACATCAAAAACCCTAATTTGTATAAAAATGTTGATCAAATTCAATATTTTGAGGAAAGAGAGGTGAAAAACAAGCTTATAATTGGGCTCCATGTATAATAATTTCATGCAGCGGGGGTGAAGAGTGAAAGACCCCTTCTGTATCAGAAAAAAAAAGATGACGTCGGTCCCGAAGGAGAAAGTGGTCTACTTTTTTGGCAATCCAAAATCATGATTATGCGTGTTTCGTTGATCTTAAGCACTCTCACTTAATTCCCCCCACTTGAGAATAAATCATGGTGTTCCCAAACAAAGTCTTATTTACGGCTGTTGTCTTCCACCTTCTTTCATTTTCGTGTTGTCGTAATATAAGGGTAGTCTCTTATGTACATGTTACATTGGAATAGTATTAAATTATTATTTAATTTAATTTAACATTCATCCGCCACTAATAATAGCGGTAGTAGTAGTTAACGGATGAATATTATTCTCAATCCTTATATTAAAATTTAAACACTGAATATTGTTTTAATGAAATAGTATTTTTATTATATGTTGACCCTATATATATATATTAAGAATTAAATGTGATTACCATTGATATATTTATACGGCGAACAACTAAGATTATATATCTCAACACAATCAGATATTCTTTCAGGAGAAAAGAAAAAAAAAAAAAGAGTAAATAGTCAATAAGTTATATCTCTATGTACATGTCTTAAGCATAAAAATAAATTTTCACCAAAAATTAACTATATTGACTCTCCGAATTTGATATTTAATTTGTTTGTAAAGTTTCATTTGATAATTCGGTAAACGGGGTGACTATATAATGCTTGTTTGGTAGATGTTATTAAATTACAGTTTAAATTTTAAATTTTTTGTTAAAATTAAAATTAGATTATAAAATTAATTTTTTAAATACAATTTATTTTAGTCGGTGGTGACAACTGTTTCACCATATTTACAAAATCATCAATTTAAGATCAACTAAATTCCGAATCGTACAAGAAATCAAAACTCCATAATAATAATAATAATGAGCTAAAAATCTCACCTAATAAGGGAGACATAATTTTGCATCATTAAATACATAATAATGGGTTAAATAATTTCAATAATGGGAAAAATAATTGCACATAAGAAGGGGAACAATAGTTTCACTTAAATTAATAAATGAGAACATAACTCAACGCACTACGTGCAAAAAACTCGAATTTGAGACTTCTTGCAAATAAGAAATCTCATGACCTTAACCTTAACTATCGGATTAAAATTTCATTGACAAATTTTAAATATAAATTTAACCTATCAAACATAATTTTTGTAATTGTATTTGAATATTATAATCTCCAAATACTCATATTGTGTGTTGGCTCTCAATATTTTCGTAAAATAAATCGATTAAAATTTTACATTGAAATTAGTGATTATTGAAATGAAATAATTAGTTATCATTATAATTTAAGTTAAAAATGAGATAAGAAATTGAATTGATGAAACTCACATCCTCTAAGAGAAATAAATATTTATTTTTTATTCTCATATTCTCTTCATTTTTAATTAAAATATTATAATTAACAGTATAATTTATTTTAAATATTGCTCAATTTTAATATAAAATATTATTTTATTACTTTTCCAAAACGTAACATCCAAAAATTGCTACCCATACATAATAGGCTATGATGGCATGCATGGATACAAAAGAAGCCGAAATGGTCCAAAAGCCCTCTCAGGCCCTCGTTAAAAGAAGAGAAAGGGCCTTGCTTTCAGTAAGGGTAGTTAGCTACTGCCTACTGACCCATCCTTGTTTCACGTGAGACCCGGTAGCATGACCCATGAGAGTGAGCTCAGTCCACGGTCCACCACCACCTGACACTCACTCTTGAGCCCTACCTATCTGCTGCCTGCCGCTCTGCTGGATTATCTTTCGTTATCATCAGTAAATTACTCCAGTGAGGGCCTACTACACCCCCACTGGTCGCATGGTCATAATTTTATAGGCGTACACTGCCTACCTTCACCGATTAATGTCAATTTCAAATTTTTTTTAACTTTTTATTAAAAATTAATTTTTTTTTAATTAATATAAGATAGCAATGTAAATTAAACATCATCATATGACTACATGGCAACTATTTTACCTAATCAATTAGTGTAGTTTCAAAAATTTATTTATTTATTTATTTTGATATTTATATTTATATCTATAACCAATACCAATAGTTGACCGTCCTATAGATTTATAAAAAATAATACACACACTCACACATGCTTGACATTTTAGATATTGAATTAACACCGTCAAAATTTGAACTCATGACCTCTTATATGGAGGCAAGGGTGACTACCATTGGACCAAAGGTCCGTTGGTGCAATTTTAAAATTTATGAAACTAAAATTCACCAATATTACAATTTAATAGGTCAAATGTCGTTTCAAAAAATAGCTTTTAAAGTTTAACATCAACACAAAAAATTTAATGTCATAATTTTTATCTCCCATTGCAATTGAGTTTTCAAATGTTGTTGCACCGAATAAGCGCATCACGGGAAAAACAAAGGGAGTGGCATTAACAATGTTCTAAATATTTTTAGTTATATTAGATTAATCTCTACTTACATATTAAACAGTCTTTAATTATTTAATTAATTGAAAACTCAAACTTGTTAATTTCTACATAAATTTAATTAATTTAAATAGGTAGTGGTCGATTTTTCTTTTTTTTTATTCTTTTTGGTTAAGTGCAGAGTCGCTTTTTCACTACCTTAAGTTGGTATCGATTTTCAGAAAAGTGGTAGCTTCTAATCCAACAAGCAATCTCACGTGCGAATCCACCACAGTGCATGCGCGAATACAGTATTTATTTTTTGCTTTGATTATTGAATTGACGGCCGTGATTGGATTCCTTATCCATAACTCCATCTTTGACCGGTTGCAGCGGTTCACCTGTGCCCATTATTGCTGGCGAAAACCTGAAAAGCCCGACACTCTGAGAGCTCACATGTGGGACTGGAGCGAGAGAACCTTTATCGGACGAGAGTAGCCTACTGAAAATGGTCAACAAGAACATGACGGTAATGAGGTGGTACCACAGAAGTCTCTTTATCGACACGTGTCAACAAAAGAGAGCTAGGGGACCATAGGTGGCACATGTTGTACCATTCAGGATTTCATGAGCCTGTTGGCTTATCTCTTTGACTGCGTCTTCCACAAGAAATTTGGAGCTGAACACGTACTTACCAAAATTTAAACTTTAATTTCACAAATGCCCCTTTCTCACTTTATATAATTATATTAGAGTAAAATTTATATTGAACCCTCTAATTATATTTAATATTTTTAATTTATCCCCTACGATTTTAAATATGTCAATTTATTTTTTAAATTATATATTTTTTTGTCAATATATAACCATTCAAAAAAATATATGTTATATTTTTTAATACCGTATCACACGTATGTCTCAAATGTTGTGTAAATAGGGACAATATTATTCAAACAGTATTTTAAAATGACCTCTCAAAAGTCATGTCTGTTGAGAATTAAGAGGTCTAATATTTGACTTAATAATTTTTTAAATATATTTTTTAACAGTTATGTCCTTACTTACATATCAAGTGAGATACACATGTGAGATAACATTGAAAATTTTGACAATTTTTTTCAGAGGAGATTATAATGACACAAAAATATAAACTTTAGAGAGTAAATTGACACAATTAAAACACTAAGGTGCAAACTGAAACATTGAGTATAATTAATGAGTGCAAAATAAAATTTAACCCTATCAAACTACAGTTTACAATTTAAATTTAAATTTAACTTCAAATTTTGTTGAAATTAAATTTAAATTAAAAATTTAATTTATTAAAGTTATATTTAATTTATCAAATATAATTTTTTATTATATTTGAGTTCTATATAAAATTTAAGTGCATGATAAATTACTACCATACAATTGGGCAATACCCTTTGTCAAACTAAAGATACGAAAGGAGTACCATTTCCATTGAGATCCAGGAACTATTGGGTTGGGCCCCAATGGACTGTTGAAAATCTAAAAGCCCTGGCTATGGAGCTTTAAGGGGCCCAATTGAACAGGAACTAGTCCTTAGACTCTCCTGTGATTAATGGGACAATTGTGGACACTTCATGTGATAATTTAATTTAACAAGCAAGTTGTTTCAGTATGCAGCTTGGAGCTCTATATATTAAGATTTAAGATACTCATCAATAGGTGGTTCGCACACTCGTATTTAGAAATTAAACCAATGGATTAAATTTAGTGAAAACGAGTTATACACTATTCCTAAATTAATTAGTTTAGAATTAGTACATTTAAAATTGCAATTGTTTCATTATAAATTGTACAATTACGCAATCATATTTGAATATTACGTACAAATCTTGATGCATTACTGGTGAACTACTAGTTACTTGAATGATTAACTTTATTATTCCACATTAAGGAAATTATCTAACTTTATTGCGAATTGAATAAATAATAGATCCAATAACAATAATAAATATAATTTTATAAAATTCTTCTTGATGTAAAATAGAAAATCTAAAATTTATATAAATCGGACCGTATAAGTTATTTTTATTTTTCTGGGGTCAAATATTGTACGGATTAAGCCCAAACATACAAGCGGACATAATGGTGACAAGTCCGCTTCAACTTACTATGAGAACAGAATAGCACAGGTGACATTTCCAACTTGTGCATTAATACATGGAGACGGTACATTCAGAATTAAAAAGAAAGCAGACCTTTCTCTTTCTATTTCTCTATTCTCCATAGCTGCTTATATCCAAATCCCGAAGCCCTCCTTTTCAAACCCTCCCTTCTCCTATCTGTAAAGTCTGAAATCCACATGCACCTACTTTTATCTCTCACACACACAAAACGCACAAATATATTGCAAACTTCCGTAACTGTTTCTCCATTTGTTGATGCTACTGAAGTTCCGCTAGCTGAAATTAGAACCGTAAGACTTTCCCCAAAAAAGGGGTAGGACTTGGGACTGAAAATATTAACAATGGGAGAAGAAGATTGGTCACCAACCGGGGCTCCACCATATTTGCAGAGGGATGACCATTGGAGGCAATTTGATAACTCGGTGAATGCAGTTTCATTTGGGTTTGTCGCCACTGCCATTCTCATCTCAATGTTCCTTGTCATGGCCATTTTCGAGAGGTTTCTCAGACCCAATTTGCCGGATTTGTTGCCGTCCGCTGGCCGGAGTCACGATGATATTGAGTCCCAAATGGGATACAATCGAAAGCTCAGTCACCCATCACCCAAAGTGAGTATTACAAACAAGTGTGTGTGTGTAACTCTGCCTATAATTTTTTACTATGTTTAATTATTTAGTGTAGCTTAGTTTTATCATGTATGTGGCTCATGTTTATCTAAAGTTCTTATTGTTGATTTTCCAATTTCACTTAGTTCAATTTTGGCAGATAATTTCAGCAATTTATGGAGCTAAAATAGTGAAATTATATTTTATTTTTGAAATTTTACCCATTGTTTGTCCTTGTTTGTTTCAACTATTTTTGGATTTTGCCCCTTTTTCCACTTCTGATGTTTGTTCTTTTGACCAAGATGAAAAGGGTAACCATAATACAAGGCCCCTGTATTCTGTTGTCTACTTAATTATCTTTATTTTCTTTCTTTGTTTGGGGACAATTCTCTATGTTATTTTAGTGCCAGTCATATCTGTTAATGATAGATAATTAATTTTTTTTTGATTAGTGCAGAAATAGCTAACTATGAATCTTAGTGATTATACTATTGCAATTTTAATAAACTCAAGTTACTAGCTGGAGTAGGAAAATACAAAGTATGTCATTGGGATTCTATCCGTGTAAGAAAATTCCATGAAAGTGTCCAAGAACGTCATGGAATAGAATAATTCTGGGAGAAAATTTCAGCTGATATAAATTTAAATATTGCATTAATTATCATTAGAATATTTTTATAATATAAGCATGTGCAAATGTCCCTTAAACTTGGGTAGATAAGAAAACCATATTGTCTGTTGATTATGATACTCAAAAATTGGTCCATCCGATATGTTGTTAATTAGCTGGTTTATTGGTCCCAATTTTCCCCATGAAAGGCTTGACGGGTGGTGTTATGTGTCTACATGTTGTTCTTGCACATTTGGTGATTAGCCCCACTCTTATACATGGTACCCAATTTGGTCACTACCAATCTTTATGATGCCTCACATCACCTCATGCCCACCTCTAGGATTGGAGACAAGCCGTCATCTTCCCTTTGCAGTCAAGTCTTTGTTTTTTTGTGTTCTTTAAATCATTGATTCTACTCTCTATCCAAATTGCTTTCACTTTTTTAAAATTTTTTTAAAAAAGGGAAAAAAGTGAAAATGTGTGATTTCTTGTTTACGTTGTAGGCCGATAGTAGCAAGCCAACATGAGTAATGAGGACTGTTGATTTGGTAAAATGTACAAAAAGCACAATATGATAGCAAAGATACATCGTGCTTTTGTACCTTATTTCTGCAATGGGGAAGATATAATGTTCAAGAATTTGTTCTAAATGTGAATCATTTGAAATTGATGAATGCTGTACATGTTCTTATCTTTGAATCTACCAGTAAACACTAACCTGTATGCATGTGTTACACAATGAGTAAACAAATCCCTTGGTTTATGGGAGTAGCTGGTGATTGCATCATTCATCTCTAGCTAGTTCAGTGTTTGTATAATTGTATCTACCCAAATAAGATAAGGTTCGTTTGCCATTATTATATAATTATAATCACCATATTTGAATATTAAAGTCAAATATATTAGTGTGATCAAATTAATGTTACACATATTCAAATTTGAATAGAAAAGGATTAATACTGTACCATCTGATTATGTTAAAAATATGTTAAATTGAACCTTTGTTTTGTTAATTTCTCAGCAAGTAGGAATTAAGACATAAAATGTCAGATTTAGCAGCATTGTATGTGAAAAGTTGAGTTTATCTGGTCTTCACTCTATTGTTATAATGTGTCGAGATTTTGATATGAAATAAGTAAATGATTCTTCAAATTTGTTTATCGATGATTTTCAGGCGTGTTACATTTTATTTTATTTTTTGATAAATAATTTTTAGATGTTTTTAATTCTATAGCAATATTCATAATATTTATGCATACTGGTTGTGATTGTGGTTCTTTAGTGTAGGCATAAAATTGTTCTTACTGCTATGCTTGTGTGTTTACAGTATAAACTTGCATGCATACATTTACTCTTTTGTTTAAGACCTGTAATATCGAAATTCCAGTGACTCAAATTCCATTCTCAGATTCCAGCGAGGGCAACCGAAGTTTCCGTCTTGATGCCGGGAGAAGATGTTCCTACCTTCATTGCACAGCCTGCTCCCGTGCCTTGTCCACCAGAACGAATAAGATGGCCTCCTCATCAGCATGTTTCATTGACCAGTTGACTTCCAACGCAAACTCCAGGTAAAGAAGCAATGTCAGAATTGGACTCGTATTGACCAGAATCGTGCCTACATTTATTTTTTATGCACAAGAAAATATTGAATTTCCATACATGGTACTTGAATTGGTTTGTATATATAGGATTTGATGATGAGGTAGAAGATGGATTCATGTGGATTCTACATCGAATTAGCAGATGAGAATTTGAGAAAAATCAACTTTTGGTCAAGAATTCCCTTTCATTCCAGAAGATAATTCTTCAAATTTTTTTCATGCATGTTGTTGCCAACAAAGAGAGTGTTGTATTCCTATTTAGCCCACTTTTGGACCATAGAAAACCAAATAAATGGTTAGCAAACGTTGGGCAGGCCCATATTCTGATACTTCTAGTGTGGCGGATGGGCCCAGTGAATCAATCCTCGTCAGGGCCTTTCATGAATGTTAAGAGTTTTGGGATCTGCTGCCACATGAGCCAAGTACGGGACTCTGCCCCTCCTAATTATCCGGAAAATGGAAAACAGGAAAAAGAAGAAAAAAAATTGTTATTGTGAAAATATTTATTTTAAATCTGAAATTTTTGATTGCGAAATATTGTCAAACAAAAAAACTTTTAATTATTTCGTAAGATGCATATGCCAAAATGATATTCAAAAAAAAAAAAAAAAAATGTACTTTCATTTTGAGACAGAGACCAACTTTAAGGTGAATGTAAGTTTGAATTTTTGAACATTGAAAACCGACCTCATGCCCTGACATTCATTTCTATCCGTGAATCTACTGGACTTGTAAAAGACAACTAAACTGTTTAAATGTTATTATTATTATTATTATTATTTATCACTTGTATGAATGCATAATTGAAGATTAATAGGTGAAGTTTAATAATTAATAAAATATTATATACAATTTGACAGAACCGATAAATAAAAGCAGCAACAATTTTTGTGGCAATATAATATGGCACTGTTTGTAACAACTCTTATTTTTTTAGCTTCTGGCTTTTGAGAAGCACAGCTTCTACTACTTCTGATTTTGGAAACTGCAGAGTGATGTTTGTCTAAAAACTAAAACTACTTGCTGTATAAAATATGGTTTGGCAAATAAGTTCACAAGGTAGCTTTGATTGAACAAAAAGCCTTTAATAATATACTTTAGCAACATGTCCGTTCGTTATAGATGTATAAAGAAGGTTAAGAAATAAATAACAGAGTTTAGTATGACCAAAAAGAGCTATATTATTAATCAAATATATTTATAAAAACTAAGATGACTAAATCTTTTTGGATTTTAAGAACATCCTACCAAACGTTTTGGATATAATATGGCAACTATTTAATTTAATTTTTTTAAAAGAAGCAAACCTAGACAAAATATCCAAGAATGAAAACCCATTATTACTTTGTTTTGAAGGTAAAACCCACCAACACATATAAATAGAGAGAACCAAAAAAATAATAATACAGAGTCCAACGCTGGGGCCCATAAATTAAGTTTATTTGGTATAATTTATTTTAAAACAGATTATAAAATATTTAATAATTAAATTATTATGTTTAATATAATTTATTTTAAAACAAATTATTGTCATAATAAATTAAACGAGTATTGGATAAATAATTTAAAAATGATTACCAAAATACCTTTATATTACATGACTTTTTATTTGCAAAATGATAAAAGTAAAACCAAATTTGATTTGACATATATATATATAT
>JAUMHB010109789.1:10551-38616 GCA_032359685.1 Pittosporum tobira
ATATATATATATATTACCCAATATGATTAAATTACAACTATAACCCTATATTTCCTAAAGGAAAATGAAACATTCTAAGGACACAAATGGATTTTCCAGGGACTCGTTACGCGTCGGTGGCCACTTGCCTTCTTTACTAGTGCTTCCCTCCATTTTCCTATTCTTCTCAGCCACGTCGGATTTTCCCCGATCCGGAGACTTCCCGGTCTTCCTGATAGACGGACTCCGACACAAACTCTGCCGAGTTCCTCCACCATAATCACCAATCGACGGGCTCCGACCCAAACTCTGCCGAGTTCCTCCACCATAATCACCAATCGACGGAGATCCCACAATCCGCCGGGAGCTCTCGCCGACGTCCTTACCATTCACGCTGGGGACAATCCCACGTCTCTCAATCCCTGGAACAGGTCTTGCCCGATTCGGAGACGGCTCGGATCTCCTCGCCGGAGACTTTGCAACCCCTCTCTCCTTCCTCGTCGTAAAATCTCCTGAAAATGAAAGGCGGTTAAATTTCTCAGGCGATCTGTCAATCCTTTGACGAATTTCTGATATTTCTTCAGGATTGACCAATTGGGCTTTCTTTTTGAAATGGATTTCCTGTTGTTCTGTATCTTCTTGGATATTGGCGAGCAATGGTGTGGTCTTTTTTGATTCTTCCAAAAACTTTGGAATGGTGGGACTTGATTTTGTAGTTTCCGGGAGGACTTCTTTGACTGTTTCCTCTAATGGATGCGGCGGCAGTGACGGAGTTGGTGGTGGTGGTGGTGCTCCGCTTGATTTGGTGAAAGGACTTGGAGTGGTGTGCCTGTTTGTGCTGACACAGCAACCCATTTCGGGCTACAGTGAGTCTGAATGAACTAACCGCGCTTTGGGTTTTATAGTTTCATACTTTTCGTTGCCAGGGGTGGTTACGGCGGAGCTTCGACGAGCTGTGGGGGGTGAAGAAATGTATTACTCGTATAATTGGGTGGGGAGTTGGACACGTTTTTATGACGAGGGTACATACGATTGGAGGACAAATAATTTAAAATTTTGAAATCAAAATTTTGCGGCACTGCTTCGCGAAGCTAGTCAACTAGGAAGTGATGCATGGACCCAAAATTAATTAAATACCAGTATGATTTGTCCAGTTTATGATCCATCATTTCTGCATGCAATGCTGAAATAATTCAAATAAACCGTCTCATTTTTTTATTTTTATTTTTTAAATTTAATTTAATAATTATATTTTCATTATTTATTTATTATAATAATTAATTATTATTATTAATAATAATAATAATCGTTAGATCAAATTAATACAAAAGATGAGACAAATAAAATAATGATACAAATGATTTGAATTTATGTTAAAATACTCTCTTTTTTGAAATATCAATAGTTTTAACAATTGTGTAACACATATTTTAAAACTTATATAAAACATATATTTAATATTATTTATATATTAAAATTTAAATAAAATTTAAATATTATAAAAATATAATATTTTAATTTTTTTTTTATTTTCAATTAATATTACACAATCATCAAAATATGTTAATTATATTATGGAGTTGATGGAGTATATTCAGCCTCAGGCAGTATAATAAGGAATTAATAAATACTGTGTTTATATATATATCAAATTTGATTACTTATATTTTATAAAAATATGTATGATTTGTACAGATAAAGTTATGTGTGCTGTACAGTACTGTGGAATAAAATTTATTGTGTATTTATAATTTTTCTGTTAAATACAACAACTATTATTATTGGTGTGGTCAATTAAATTATTCCTGTTAGATCCGGGCCAGGGACCTCATTATGCCACATGGTGTGTTCAATGAGTGTGCCCAAGGGTTGTTTGATGTGCAGCAATTCCTGAGCAGTACACTCTTTGTTTGTTGCCACATTTAATTGTAAATTGATGTGAATCAAATGTGTGGTCGAGTACTCGACCTTCTTGGATAAATTAGTTCATGTATTTTTATGGGTTGCATTTTTATTATAGAATGAAGTTGCTCAATTTTAATGTTAAAAATAAATAAATAAATAAATAATTTGTTGTAGACCTTATCTCTACCATTAGGTGTACTCAATGTAAAGGTTTGGTTGGTGTGTGTGTGTGTGTGTGTGTGATATCATAGCAGAAATTCATGACAGGTACAATAATGTTAAACTCAAATGGATACTTGAGTACTAGATTGTTTTGAGAAAGTGATAATTCCTAAATGCAATGACTTCAAATCTCCTTGTTATACTATCTATTATATTTGTATATAGTTATCAAGTCATTTTTAATTTTAATTTTTTTTTAAATATTTTTTAATAATTAAATAAATTAAAAAATATTATATGATAATTATATATAAGCTGTAACAAATAATATAACAGACGTGAACTCAAATTCTATACACGTGCATGTTTAATGTGACAATATGACTCTTATTGTACGTGTTTTAGTTATGAATTCGTATAATATTATGAATGATATCATTAAAAAAAAAAATACATCATAAATAATAGGTAGAATAAATAATCTCGTCCCATAAAAATTGTTATAATTTAAATGTATATAGATAATTTTTTCCTTTAAAAGGAAAATTCTATGAAAATGAGAAAGAGATTGACATTAGACTTTAAAAGAAACATGTCCCTAAGAGCACTTGAAATGTGTAATGACCAATAATTTAATAAAACATGTGAAATAATTGTTGTACATGAGAAAAAAACCAAATAATATTAGGCCATACCCCGAGCATGGTCGCTTCAACATGTTGCATCATGATTCATGAGCAAAGACTGATAAGTCAAAGTTGATAAAAAGTCAAAAACTGGTTTGTTAGTTTGCGAACTGTCAAACATTGGATGCCTTTTTGTTCTTCTACGAGGCACAAATCCATCACACTTTCGACAGGACGTTTTTATTTTTCAACTGAAAAAAAAAAAAAAAAAAATTTACAAAATCTTATCGCATTGCGAGAGACCACATTTATTTGAAAATACTTAAATGAAAAAAATATTAATTTTATAATAATTATTATGTTCTTATTCTAAATATATATTATTATAAAATTTTAATTATGTTTATCGTGTCTACTATAATTGAATATTATTTATTTTCTTTTAGTTTATTTAAAATTCTAAAATCGAGAAAATAGTAATAGCATTAGTTAAAAATAAAAAAGATGTTAGATAAAAACACTTTGTTCTTTGCTAAAATCATTGAATAACTAATTAAGTGATAAAGAAAATGTGCATTATTTTAATTGGCACGTTATAAGTTTTCTTTATCTAAAATATTTTAAATAAATATTTATTTTTATTGTCAAAAAATAAAAATAAAAAAACACTAACAGTATAATGCGTCATAATTAACTGATTTTAGGAGATATAATATGATAGAAAAAAAAAAAGTGGATTATTTTAGAAGAGGGAGATAGTAGGGGCGGAGAGAGATAAGAGTTGATTGGAGAAATTTATTGCATTTAGTTGACTTGTCTCATTTATAATATATTTACCTTTATGTTTTTACATTTATTAAATAGAACCATAAATAAGTTTTGCTTTGGCACTGTTGTTAGGCCAGCACAATGGGCTCGATAAGTTGGGCCTCATGTTATAAAGAAACACTATACGATTGATGCCTCACTAGCTAAGAAAAGACAATTGTGGATTGATCTTACACTAGTCAAAATTTATCTTTAATTTAAAAATAAATGTTGTAAATTCTTTCAATGTATAATTAAAATGTATATTTCGTATAATGTCGGTCATAAAATTTAAAGTGTAAATATTTGTTATATTAATTCTCATAACTATAATCCTCTCAAACTTAGAGTGATATATTTTATTTTTTCAAAAATTAAAATTTGTATTAGACAAAGTTAATAGGTCAAATCTTATACTCTGTAATAGTACAATATTTTGACTAAACGTATTAAAAGCTGCTACTATAAGTCGATAATACAATACTTCATTTTTTTTAAAATTAGAGATATTTTTAAATTATATTTGTGAAATTTTAAAATTTCAAATTATAGTATAAATTTATTAAGTTTTCAAATTTTCAAAGTATGTATATAATAATATTTTATATGTAGTGTATAACATTAATTTTGACATAAATCAAAATAAATTAAATTAAATTAAATTAACTTAAAATTTAAAATCTATGATTTCATAAATATGATTTATTAAAACTCATAAATATCTCTAATTTTGAAACACAATTTTTACAATATATTTCAGTAGCATTACACATATTTTAAATTCATAAAAAATATATTCAAATATTATACTTTCCTTCAAAATATTTATTTGAGTATATTCGAAGTTATATTTTAAATAAAATTTAAATATTATAAAAATATAATATTTTAAAATTTATGCTTCATAAATGTCAAAATAAATTATGAAAATTGTGAAAAAAAACGAGTTATTTGGTCGTTAATAACCTCCGAACATTACACAATGTCAAATTCGACTATCAACCCAAAAGCCCGGACGCTTGAGCCAACGGTCTGCAATTAGTAATACGCTGTTCAAATTCATATCAATTTCAAAATCAAAATCAAAACAATTAAAAACATTCTCCCCCTACTTTAAAAATGAATATAACAAAGCCCGTCGGCTTCAGCCGCTCGGTGCGTAAATCAACTTTACTGTCTTAATCACTGCCTCTCTGTTTCGAATCTTTGTCACTTTCAAAACCTTCACAGGTCAGGGTTCTCTCACTCCTCACTTCACTCACTGTCCTCCAATCTTGTTTATTTTACACTAATTTACATTTGATATAAACTGTATCTATATCAGTGTAGACAAACTTTGTACGTCAGATGATTTATTTTCTTTTGTTTGCTGCAACTTTGCTTTATCAACATACGAAAGTCTTGTTTTTTAATTATTGGGTTTACTTGAGAGCTCAACCATGATGTTGTTTCTGTAGATTTTCTTGAAAAAGATTGAATTTTGAGTTCTGGGGTGGCAATAATTGGCGATGGGGAGTTTAAATTGGGATATATATGTGGCGGTTCTTGTGGGATTGATGGCAACATTTGCAACTTGTTGGGGACTCACAGATCCTCGAGATGGTAAAGCATGGCTCAATCATTTGTATTTCTATATTTTTCAAATTTATCTAGTGATATATACCTTTATATTGTGTATATTCCTGCTTAATTTTCTACCAATATTTAACTAATAACAAAGCATCGTCTATAACATTTGTAATATAACTAATAAAGCGTACTCCTTTTGTCTGCAAAATCTGTGATTATTAAGAATAAGTTTTCTTTGTCATGATAACCTTAAAATAGTGAATGTTTAGATTAGTGGGGATGACTTGATAATGTAATTACAATGCTGTCCATGAGGACATTGTCATCAACAAAAAACGTTACTTTTTTTGGAAGAAAGATTTTGACAAATGGACCTTTTTTTTTGTGGAAAGGAGGGAGTAGTTTTGAAGTGTCAGTGTGCAAGTAGTATATGAAGTGTGTGCAATTGTTTTAATTTCATCTGTTCTTATTTTGTTTCAGTTGCTGCGATTAATAATTTATATGCTGCTCTGGGCTCACCACCTCTTCCTGGGTGGGTACCAGCTGCTGGAGACCCGTGTGCTGAAGGTTGGCAAGGTGTACTGTGTGTCAATGCCAACATAACTGGAATGTATGACTTTCCTTTCTAAAATTGATGCCCATAGAATATGTGTTGGTCATATGCTTAGCTTTTTAGATTTGCAGAATTTTGAATGGAGCAAATTTGGGAGGTGTACTGGGCGAGAGTTTGGGGGTCTTTGCTTCCATCATCCAGATGTAAGTATTGGCTTTACTAAATCTCTATCCGTATGATTATTTTTAGGTTCCTTCTTATTCTGATGTTATCTGCGTGCATGGATTTGGTTGGAACATTTTCAATTTCATGCCATTTTAATCTATACAATTACAAAAATTGTAAACTGTTGGAAAAGTAGTACTCCCTCCATCCCAAATTACTTGTCCTAATTGAAAAATGCACATCCATTAAGAAAAATAATAATTTGTCTAAAAAGACCCTTCTTATCTTATAGTGAGAGAACCAATGAAAATATTTGGTTATATGTAGTGGAGATAGAGTGAAAGTTTGATGAGAGTAATGAGTTTTATATTTCTAATGGAAAGAGTTAGCTATTTAAATATGGGTAGAGTTGGAAACATTTGACCAAAAAAGAGTACATTAAAGGAAAGTGACAAATAAATTGGGACAAACCAATAGGGAAACTAGGACAAATAAAATTGGACAGAGGGAGTATTAATTACGAAAAATAATATTTTGAAAACTCAAGTGAATTCATGTCAATTTTGAGTTGAAACGTCTTGACTTAAAAAAGTCAAACTGGGGGAGTAAATGGTATGTCTTATAATAGAGGTTTTATGGGAGGCGTTGCAATAATTTATTTATTTTCTTGAAAGCAGAGATCTGAGCAACAACCACATTGGAGGAAGCATTCCATCGAATTTGCCCATTACCATTAGGATCTTGTAAGTTTGAACCTCAATTGCTCTCCAAATTCATTAAGCTGTTTGGATTTAACTTGGGGTTGCTGCTCTACGCTCTTGGTGCCTTGTTATGTTATTTCATACTGTTTTGTTTACTATATCCATTTATTATCTTTTGCATATTATAGATCACTTTCGGGTAACCAATTCACTGGAAGCATCCCCGCGACCTTTTCCTCTTTAGGTCAACTGACGGACATGTAAGTTCTATTCAGTTTGTGCTCGAGGAGATTTATAATATTTTTCTTTGTTTGCTCATTATATCTTAACTGTTGTTCCCATTAGGTCATTAGGCAACAACCATTTGACGGGAGTAATACCAGATACCTTTCAACAGCTAACAGGGTTAATTAATTTGTAGGCATTCCTTCAATTCTTTTCCTTATGTTTACTATATGTAAGGTCTATCGCAAGTTAGGTATTTATATATATAATGCTTCAGGGATTTGTCTGGTAACATTTTGGATGGTCAGCTGCCTCCTTCAATGGGGAACTTGTCATCCCTTACCACATTGTGCGTAATTATCGTGATTAACCACTTTTTTTTTTTTTTGGGTACATTGCATATTCCTATCTAAATATGTTATCTATTGCATTGCAGGCTGTTGCAGAATAATCATCTTATTGGGACTCTTGATATTTTGCAAGATCTTCCGTTAATAAATCTGTACTATTTCCTAGTCCTGATATTAATATCAAAACAATTGAAATCGTTCTTCAAATATGTTTTAAACCTTCTGAATAACTAATTTTGTTGTTCCTCAGGGACATTGAGAATAATCTGTTCTCGGGACCTATACCTCCGAAGTTGCTGGCAATTCCCAATTTCAGGTGAAGACGAGCAAGAAATTATTATTTGTGGTTTCATTCTTCTATGACCTTACCTTCATTTGCTAGCATGCGAAACTTTATATGTTTGTGCTTCAATGGTTCTTGTGTTATTTGAAGTTTATAAAACTTTATATTATATGATTTTTTGGCATCTAGGTTTAAGTTGTATTAGTTTTCAAATTATTGCTATATTTGGTAACATTAATAGTTGTTATGCAGAAGAAGTGGAAATCCGTTTAACACTACAGTTATCCCGTCACCACCAGCCTTGCCTCCTTCATTATCCCCATTTGGGGCCCCACCTCCTAAGGAAGTCCTCCCTAGAATACGACCAAATGAACCGTCTTCTTCAGAAAACACGAATCCTTCAAAAGGGCAAAATTCTCTGGCAATTATACGAGTTGTATTGATTGGTATTGCTGGGTTGATCATAGTCTTAGTTCTTGCCTTGGGATTTTGCCTTTTCACAAGGTGCTGCAAAAGAAGGTCAGTGACCAACAGATTTCCCGAGGGGCATGATATGGATTTGGATGATGATCCCAAAGATAACCCTAAGGTCAACATGTCATTGCCAAAACCACATAGTCATACCGTAAAAGGTATTCCACATGGCCATTCAATCATAAGGTTCTACTGTTATTACTACTCCGTCCGTTCCAAAACAAGAGGAAGTTTGATTTAAAGTAAATTTGTGACATTCTTAAATTTAAAATGCTATGAATTATTTTTGGTCAAAAGTACTCTTTCGTTCACTTTTCATTACCTGGTGATCTCTTATTATTTGTGCGCAGCTCAAACAGAGGCGGTTAGGCCCGAGGTTGGAGATGGCAAAATTTATGGAAGAAATAATTTAATACGAAATCCAGATGCTGGACAAGGAAAGGATTTGGAAGAAGCGGCTACAGTACCTAAGAATAAAGTGGATCATGAGATAGACATGACAGGAATGGACGAAAATATCCTTCCACCACCACCCCTACCTCCCCTACTTCATCCTTTTGAAAGGGTGATTGTCAGGCCTAATGCGCCCCCAGTCAGATCTAGAAAACAAAGTATGGAAACATTGAGCTCCGTAAGGACCTTCTCCATTGCATCTCTTCAACAGTATACGAATAGTTTTTCTCAAGAAAATCTTCTCGGAGAAGGCATGCTTGGTACAGTTTATAGAGCAGAGCTTCCTAATGGAAAGGTAAGATTTCTATGCTTCCTATTTAGTTATCTGAACAACTCTGACCATTTGTGCTAATGGAATGATTTTTAAATTATAGTAGGGCTTTTGCTTTTCCTTCCAAAAATTTAAGTTGGTTTTCATTTGAATTTCAGCCATTGGCTGTTAAGAAACTGAACGTGGCAGCTTCCAGGCAGCAGACTCATGAAGATTTTCTTGAGCTTGTGTCTAGGCTCGCCGAACTCCAGCATGTTAACATAGTTCAACTTGTGGGTTTCTGTGCTGAGCATGGACAACGGTTACTTGTATACGAGTATTGTGGCAATGGAACTGTTTATGAGGCACTTCATATAGATGATGACATTCACAAGAATCTTTCATGGAATGCTCGGATACGGTTGGCGCTTCAAGCTGCAAGAGCCCTAGAGTAAGTATCTAAATGCCCTTAGTATATTGGATGGAGAGTTTTTAGGATTGGAAAGTTCTGGAAAGATTGTATGCTTCATATCTCCTGACATCCTTTATATTCATTGATTTGGAGACTTGAGTGTTTTCTCATTGTTTTGTGGCGAAGGTATCTGCATGAGGTTTGTCAACCACCCATTGTGCACCAGAACTTCAAGTCTGCCAATGTTCTTCTTGACGATGGATATGCAGTTTGTGTCTCAGATTGTGGTTTGGCTCCATTAATATCATCTAATTATGTAACTCAGGTAATTCCTGGGTCATGAAGTCTAACTTTGTAGATTATAACTATTTTCTTTTTAAGAAGAATTAGTGAACTGGAATTTTGAAGTTTCTTAGTTCTTTATTTTTTTTTCCTTTTCTTCTTTACTTTAAAATGTTTTTTTTTTAATCTTTTCTTCTTTATGTTAAAGTCACCAACTCTGTTCAGTAAACAAGTCCAGTTTCTCAAATGGAGTTCCATTCTGATTGATAAAAGTATAAATCGACACAATTTCCTCGAGTTTACCGTGAAAGTACATTATCATGCCACCACTAGTGAATCAAACATTCTATACTTTGGGGATAAACATGGAACAAAAATACTTAATTAATATTAGTGAATTCACTGACACCTGTCCATGTATCAGTTCCAAGGTTCTGGTTATGGTGCCCCTGAACTTGAAATGGGAAGTTATACTTGCAAGAGTGATGTTTACAGCTTTGGAATTGTCATGTTGGAACTCCTTACGGGGAGAAAATCTTATGACAGGTCAGTTACCTTATTCCACAGATTAAGTGATTATGATTGGAATGAATGAAACAGACCTGTTGGAACAACACGACTAGAACTAATTATGCAAAACATAAGTTTCCAATTATTTATAATGATTATTAGGTCACGGCCCAGAGGGGAGCAATTCCTGGTCAGATGGGCAACCCCTCAACTTCATGATATTGATGCATTATCAAGAATGGTCGATCCTTCTTTAAAGGAAGGAACATATCCGTCGAAGTCTTTATCTCGTTTAGCCGATATAATTTCCCTTTGTGTCCAGGTGAGTTTTCTTCTTTCTACTTTCCTTTTTTCTTATTATTCTTTTGCTTTCGGCACACTTGACATATTTGGTTGATAAAATATGAATTGGGAAATAATTTATAAAATTGTGCATGCAAAATTTATTTATACTTCATTTTACTTTAGCTCTTGTGTTTCATATGAAAAGGCAGCAACCTAATTTATTTATATAATCTTCTGGTTTGTAGCCTGAGCCAGAATTCAGGCCGCCAATGTCCGAAATTGTTGAGGACCTTCTACACATGGTTGGAAGAGATTCTTGAGCAAGAGATGAGATCCGGGAATGAATTATTCAGAAACGGACACAGCTTGAAGTTTGGCCTCACAAAACATTTTGGCAGAACAACTTGCACATATCAGCCGCACACGTGCACTCCTTAGTTTTTTGGTTGGGAGTTTTTTTTTTACCCCCTTTTTTTTTTAATTTTTTAATTTTAGGTAATTAAGCAGGTGTTCCGGAAAATATTTTTGTTCGATTCTTTTGGTAATGTTTTATTAATTACTGGTGTAGAAATGTCATTGTTACATGGCATATCTGTGGTATGAATTATTCAATAGGAGTGAAAATCCGCGTTTGTGGGTATAATTTGTTTATCAATCTTACCTATATCTATCTACATTTGGATTTTGGTTTTGTTCATCACATCCTCTACTTCAGAGGTCAATAATACATTGAATTAAGTTTTCAGAAAATATTAGCGGATAATAAAATTGCATGACGTCACATTATGCAAATATTTAGATAATTGTGCCCTTATTATAATGAGATATCACGATCTTATTAAGGCCGTGTATAGACATATTTACCCTGGGTAAAAGTTTTACTCTATTTCAATTTTTTCTCAGATAAAATTGGCAGTTCCTTCTTAGTTCTTGCAAGAGTAATGCTCCTATTATAATCCTAAACTTATTATCAATATTTGGGACATGAATTTTAATAAATATGAAAAGTATAATATTTTTAATCCAATTTAAATATAACTTATTATCAATATTTTAAAATATAAAAAGTTAAATATCTTTAATACAACTTTAAAAATTCTTACCGCACCACAAAATAAATATACTTTGGAGTATATTTAGTCAATCCCACAAATCATATGAGAGAACACGTTATAAAAGCAATAAATTGGTTAAATAAAAGAATTAATATTTATATAATAAAACTCTACATTTTATATTTCAATAAACATCTAAAGCAAAATATACTACACAATATGGCGTAAATAGATGGTTGATTGTTTCTTTTTAGTATATTTTAAAATTAAAGATAAATTTTTATTTTTATTTTAATGATAATGATAATTTATTATTTTATTATAAAATAAATAAAATTTTATTTTATTTTAAAAATATTTATTTTATATGAAAACTACAGTCGAACATATCCAATTTAAAACGGAGGGAATAATTAATTACACTAAACACAAAATCGGAGATTGTACTTTTTATACTTCTTCATGTCATCTTCTTCGCTAGTTTCCCTCCTGATTTCTCTGTACTTTATTGCGTACGAAGTACATTCAAGTAAACAAACAAGCCCTAGGGGCATTTAAGTAATTCGCTCATCGTCTCTTGCCTTTCATCTATGTGCAGCACCGTTATACTTCAATTACAGTCGACTCTAGGTTTTTCCTCTCTACGGTCTCCTGGCTGGGTCTCTGCTTCCATCGTCGTCATCTGGTATCTATTTATGTTCTTCTTCTCCGATCACTCTATTGATCTAGGGTTCTTATTTTGTTTAGCTCTGTATGTAGCTGCTCAGTATAAATTCAGTTCTATTTGTTGATTATTAACTCTATTAATTGATTTAATTTCTCAATTATACTGTTGGTGGGGGATCCGAGTCTTGATAAAGATAACAATTTCGATTCTAAGAAAAAGGAGAAGAAGCAACGCAGAGCTTTAAAGGTGCTTCTTTATACTCCCTGTGTTCCAAAATTAGAGGTACATTTGTATAACAAGTAAAACTTTATTTAGAATTGTAATAGAAATGGTACGATAGTACTCAATCTATTTAGAATATGATAATGAGTTGGGAACTGTATGTTACTTTATAAGTCTAAAATTGGAGTGGTATTACTATTTTTTGAACGGACTAAAAAGGAATAATTATGTCTAGTTTTGGACCGGAAGGGGTATTATTAAAAAGCTCATTTTATATATTTGATGTACTGTGTGAGGAATAGGTTATATACCCACTAAATGAATTCTCCCAAATGCTTGTGGTTTATCTATTTAGAGTTGATGGTGGGACTTGATTCTTGATAGCAAGGATTTTGATTCTTCAAGTTTGAGAAAAGAAAAATTTGCTATATTTTTACACTTTTAAAATAAAAGATATGTCTTTGACTCTGCTTAATGATCAAGGCTAATTGATATGAGTAAAAATTTAATCCACTGATGGATTATATACACAAGCAGGGCATCAGCATTGTCAAACATCACTGAAACAAGGATAATTTTGCTCAAAACAGATGAAGTGGAATGATCTCAGCATCGCTTCTGTATACACTGACAGTGTATTAAAATTTAATTTTATTGATAAAGACTTGGCAATGTAATGAATCGGTGAAATGACAAAAGTGTCATTAATGAAAACGTTAAAATGTGACACAAATTTCATTAATAAAATCCCCGAACTACATCTTTTGGGCCATTGTCACATCCATTTAGTTGTGGCAACCACATTCGTGTTATCCCCCTGATGTATATGCCAATACATAGAGTTTGAACTTTATGGCTTCTGATCTTTGGATTACTTATATGCAGATTGATATTAGCATATGGTTTTGTGCGCATTAAATTTATAATGGATAATCCTCGATCAGCCTCCGGAGATGTTGCTTCTGGGATTCCTGATGATTTGCGGTGTAAGAGGTCAGATGGGAAACAATGGAGATGCACAGCCATGTCAATGCCTGACAAAACAGTATGTGAAAAGCACTATGTTCAGGCGAAGAAGAGGGCTGCAAATTCTGCACTGAGGGCCAGTATGAAGAAAGCCAAAGGAAAATCCTTAGGTGAAAGCGATATCTATTTGGAGAGCAAGAGCGATGATATGATGGATTCATCACTTGTTCATTCAAGAGTTGCTGATTACCGTGTCTCAATCTCTGGGAAGAAATATAAGGAAAACGTATTAAAGAATCGGGTTAATTATTCGCCTGAAACACCTTCAATGGGGAATTCATATTATCTCAATTCTTTAAAGTCAAATGATGATCTAGAAAGAGATATGGAACAATATGAAGAGAATCTGAAGTCATACAAAGCGCCAAACCTTTCAGCTGTGGAGTCATCTAAAAGTAGATCTGAAAAGAACTTTGATGGTAGTCCTGTGACGGTGAGTTGAACTGTGACCTTCTAGCATTAACTTGAATTTGTTTTCAATTGTGATTGTTACTACTGTTATCATATGGATGATAAGAAAGCATATAGGGCGGAGTGAAGTGTAAAGCTATTTTGACAAAGGAGTGCCTTTTACATTATCTTTTTGCACTTAGATTCATAAGGAGGGATGACCACTAAAATATCAAATATCAAATCGCAAGTCCATTGCTTTATTTTAAATTTGTTGGTGGATATTCTCCTTTACTGAATCAGTATTTTCTCCTTTCAGGAATCCTCTGATGGAAGCTCAGATTCCTCTGATGATACTGGTGGGCAACCTTGCCATCAGTGCCGGCAGAATGACAGAGAAGTTTTCTGGTGCCTCAAATGTGAGAGGAGGGGATACTGTGACAATTGCATCTCTACATGGTGAGACATACTATTTTTTTGGAACATACTTTCATGATAACATCTTGTTGAAATTGCCTTCTTGATATATTAGGTATTCTGCCAGTCCTTTGAAAGAGATCCAGAATGCTTGTCCTGCTTGTCGTGGTATTTGTAATTGCAAGGTGTGCTTACGGAGTGATAATTTCATCAAGGTATTTATGTATTTACTAATGGGGTGTTAGATGTATTATACTTAGATTATACAATTCTAATTTCATTTCTTAAGTTTTTGTTGCTATTTCTAAATTGATCAAAACTGTTCTATGTCACAGGTGAAGATACGTGAAATACCTGTCAAAGAGAAGTTGGAGTATCTTTATTGTCTTTTATCTTCGGTACTTCCCGTAGTTAAACGTATACACCGTGAACAATGTTCTGAGGTGGAACTCGAAAGAAGGCTTCGAGGTGAAATGCTTCAAATGTTTTAACTGCACATTGTAGTGCTAGCTTTATATGACATCTATCATGATGTAACTATCTTTTTACATTTTCCGCAGGGAATGAAATAGATCTTGTGAGGATGAAACTGAATGCAGATGAGCAGATGTGCTGGTACTTTCAACAACTATAAGTTTCTAGATGTTACTATGTTAAAGCGATTTATTCTTTGTGAGCTACCAGAGCATGGAATTTACTCCTAAGCTATTGTTTCTTACAATCATTTTGATATGATAATTTGGTATTTAGGAAGTTGAAGGAAAAGTTGTCTGTGATGATATTTCTAGACAAATTTAATGAGTTAATATGTTCTGGATTGTTTTGTGTAAATGACATATAGGCCCTCTTGATGTTTCTCTTGCAGCGATTTCTGTAGGATACCTATTATTGATTATCATCGGCACTGCATGAATTGCTCATATGATATATGCCTTAGCTGCTGCCAAGATCTTAGAGATGTGCCCACATGTGACAAAGAAAAGGTGGAAAGTGATAATACTATGAGAAATGATGAGAAAGAAACCCTCTCAGTACAAGTGAAGCCCTCCAAACTTAAACTGTTTGATAAATTCTCTAATTGGAGAGCCAATAGAGATGGCAGTATTCCGTGCCCCCCAAAGGAGTATGGAGGCTGTGGTTGCTCATCACTAACCCTAAAGCGCATATTTAAGATGAATTGGGTTGCTAAATTGGTGAAAAATGTTGAGGAAATGGTTAACGGGTGTAAGGTATATGATGCTGTTGGTCCACAGAAGACTGGGTTTGACTACAGGCTTTGCCAATTTGGGTATCGAGAAGATGATAATAATAATTATTTGTACTGTCCATCTTCCGAAGATATTAAAGCAGAAGGGATTGAGAACTTCAGAAAGCACTGGATAAGGGGTGAACCTGTTATTGTGAGGGAAGTAATGGATATCTCGTCAATGTCAAAATGGGATCCAATGGTTATATGCAAAGGAATTCGAGAGACAGCGGAAGAGAAAATGAAAGATGATAACAGAACTGTGATGGCTGTAGATTGCTTAGAGTGCTCTGAGGTAGGTTTCAACACATTTGAAGCCCCAGCACATATTGGAAGATAAAAACTTGATGCTACAGTAAACTAAGCTGAATTACTTATTATTAAATTTTTTTTTTTTTTTTGTCCTGTTGTTATTCTAGGTTGATATTGAACTTGGTCAGTTCATGAAAGGATACTTTGAGGGTCGAATTCGTGAAAATGGTACGCCAGAGATGTTAAAGTTGAAGAATTGGCCTTCTCCCAGTGCTTTCGAAGAGTTTTTAATGTACCAGAGGCCTGAAATCATTAGGAAACTTCCTTTGCTCGAGTATATCCATTCCAAGTGGGGTCTCCTAAATGTTGCTGCAAAGCTTCCACATTATTCCTTACAGAATGACGTAGGACCTAAAGTTTTCATATCATATGGGGCATATGAAGAACTTGGTCGAGGGGATTCAGTGAGCAATCTCCATTTCAATAAGCGTGACATGGTGAACTCCTTGTACTCCATTCTCATTGCGCTTGCCTATTTTCCCCTCCCGTATATATCATGAGATGTGGTGTGTAACAACTGAGTTTTTAAAATATGAGTTTGGCTTTATTATGTTTGCCTATTGTCTCTTCTAAGAATTGAAAAAATAAATAAATTAGAGGAGTGGTGTGTCATTTCTTTCTTAATAACCGCAAATTCTAGGCATGGAGTTTCCAGCACGTATGAATTTACAATTAACCAATTTATTATATTGAGTATTTGAATATACAGAGTATACAATCACTTTGTAAATGATTTCTATATACATATACAAACAACATTCAGTTTGAGGAGATCTGTTTTTGTAGTACATTCTTCGGAATCTATCTTCCAGGTTCTTGAATTGGTCAAATTTTTTTTTATCATTTGGTCATTTTGATTGTTAAGGTTTGTTTAATTCTTACAAGTGTGGACCTGGTTTAATTTGTCAAACTAGTTGGGATTAACTTCCCTGAATATGTTCCATTGCAACAAAATGTTGGTAGACATATTCATCTGTTTACTTTGAATCCTATTGATTCTCTATGTTGGTTTTGCCATATGATAATGATTTTATTTAGTATTCCTCCACTCTTTTCAGGTATATCTACTGGTGCATACTTGTGATGTCAAGTTAAAAGGGTGGCAAGGGACAAAGAATGAGATTATCCAAAATGCTTCTGAGGAATCCAAGGCAAGTAGATTGCCAAAAGATCCACAAGTTAGTTTAAAGAATGATGGGTCACCAACAATTTCACTGGGGCAACATGAAAAACAAGATCAGCATGAAGGCAGTTTAGATTTGATGAAGGATGAGAGAATGGATGACGTTGCTACTTCTATGGTTGAAGAGAAAACTGTTACTTGTGAAGACATGAATATGGATGATGCCGCTCCGTCTATGGTTGAAGAGAAAACTATTACTTGTGAAGACTTGAATATGGATAATGTTGCTACTTCTATGGTTGAAGAGAAAACTATTAGTTGTGAAGACTTGAATACAGATGATGTTTCTACTTCTATAGTTGAAGCAAAAACTATTATGTGTGAAGACTTGAATGGAGCTAGTGGGGAGACCTTTAAAAAGAGTTGTCCCGGAGCTTTTTGGGATGTCTTCCGCCGACGAGATGTTCCAAAGCTGATTGAGTATTTGAAAATTCATTGGAAGGAATTTGGGAAACCTGATGATTTTATAGATGATTCTGTAAGTGGGTTGCTCCTTTAATTGTAAATTTCTTTTCAGTTGATTTTTTACTTCAATTTTCTAGTGCATTTTGCTCTATGGATCTCAGGTGCCACGCTCTCTTTATGATGGATTGATATTCCTGAACAGTTTCCATAAAAGAAAACTGAAAGAAGAACTAGGTACGCATATTATTCTAATGCGTTTTGGACCCCTGGAAGCAACATATTTATCAGAAAGCTATACACCCTTCCTGCCTGAGTTCATGAAATCTGAGAAACTCGAGTCTCAGAAATCTTCTTAAATCTGAAAACATTAAACTCGACATCATTGATACCAGGATTATGTCAAGCCGAGCTAAATCAGGGAATATTTGCTATGTTTGTAAATTAGAGTAGCATATAATTGTTTTAGTTATATTTCCTTAATTCCAGCTGTCTGTTGTTAGGATTATCCCTAAGGGTGTAGGCTAAGCATGTGGCAGGCTAACCTGTGCATTCTAGGTAGTAGGTAGTATAAGTAGTGCTTTTTGTAAATCCCTCATATCAATTATTAGAATCAAAATCTAGAGCACAAGGTTGTTTCTCTCCCTATATTTCCTCTATATTTCTGTCCCCATTTCTTGCTTATCTCAGTCCCATACTCCCATACTCTTTTTTCCATGTACCAAATTCTTAGTCCCTTTATCAAGTCAAGCCTTCAAGACCTGACAGATTATCTCCTCTGCAGATATCAACCATAAGAATCTTCCATAATCAGTTATTCCTGCAAGAAGATGCGACCTTGAAAGTAGCCTCCTCCAAACAGTTCACAGGAAAAGTACCTAATACATCTCCTGGTAGTTGCCCATAAAATGGTTGGCACTAAAAATCCCATCATTCATCCACACATCTCAATGAATCATACCACCCCCTCCTCCCCCCTCTCTTCTCCTCTTCTGAAAGGCACATCCTGTTCTACCTAAAATCTTTGTGTCAGCACTGTAATCAATTGGAAGTGTCATATTTGTTATGTGATCCTTTTCCCTTGTCTTACATTTCTTTCTAGCTATTTGGATGCCTTGTTTCATTATACTTGGCGTTAATAAAGCTGGAAATAGTTGCATATGCCTTTTATCCAAATTTTCGCAATTTTAAGGGAAGGTAGTATGTGGTTCTAAAAATATTCTTATATTTCACATTTTTTTTGTAGTTCTTCTTTTTGCAAATATAATATTTTGTTAACCGAGAATAAACGACATTCATACATATAAAGAAACACGAGGGCTAACTTGCTCATGTAGGAATTATTGGTTGGATTTGAACATATCTAAGCATCCTATACCGAAGCTTGTGGGTGTGATTCACCAACCAAGCAACTTCTTTGCTAGTAGTACATTCGTCGCAAAAAACTATTTATTTGTAAAATTGGTCATCTAAATAACAAAAAGATTATTATGAACTGGGAAAACAGTGTTATTTAGACCTTTTTCCCTCACTGTCTTAATATCTGTATAATATAGTGATATTTGGTCTCGTGTCCACATTGATAAGTTGGTTATACTGAAAGTATGGTAATGTTTGATTATAATCGCATAAGAGCTATTTAGTATATGAAAAATTATCGAGTACCTCCATTCTTTCTCAGGAGTAGAACCATGGTCATTTGAGCAGCATTTAGGGCAAGCTGTATTCCTCCCTGCTGGATGTCCTTTCCAAGTGAGGAATCTTCAGGTTAGTCCAGTGTAATTAGTAACCTTCTAAGCCTAACATCTTGTTTCTTGCATAGACTCTGGTTGGCAGGTACTCAATAAATTCAAGAGTTCTATTTCTCAAATTTTTTTGTTCCTCGAAAAAAGTTCCATTTCTTTGAAATTTAGTGAGTTTTTATTTTTATTTTAATTTTTCTCGTCATTTTGCAGTCTACAGTTCAATTAAGCCTTGATTTTCTCTCTCCTGAAAGTCTGGAGGAGGCTGTCACATTAGCTGAAGAAATCCGTGGTCTTCCAAATGATCATGATGCTAAGCTGCAGATATTGGAGGTAAGTGCAGCTGAATAAATCCGTGGTCTTCATTCTTCTATTTTCCGTATGGTGTCCTCCAGGCTGCGTATAGGCCCCGTTTATGCCCATTAAGTTTCTTGGTTCTATTCTGGCTCTTGATGCAGGTAGGAAAGATCTCATTATATGCTGCTAGTTCAGCCATCAAAGAAGTACAAAAATTGGTGCTTGATCCGAAGTAAGTAAATTCTACTACCTCTGTTCTAAATATAGAGAGAGTTGTTCCTTTTTGGTATGTTCCAAACTTAGAGATAGGTTTCTATTTTGGTACCATAAAATATTACAATATTTCTAATTTGTAATCTTGTTATAAATATAGATGGAATTTTACACCATCTCTAAAATAAATTTATCTCAAAAACGCTTTCTTTTATGTAAATATTGTAATCAAACACCTTTTTTTCTAAGATATCTCTAGTTTTGGAACGGAGAGAGTATTATCTTTGTCCCATATTAGATGTCCTCATTTGGCTTCTAATCAAATTACCACTTTCCAAATCAATAAATTGTACTCTTTTTTAAGAAATAGGTGGAGAGAATAGACAATAATAAACAACATAGAATTTATTACTTACCCTAACTAAAATCTAAATAAATATACATAATTTGATTCATCTTTCATTATTGTTTGATTCTTCTATGTACAAGCCAAAGATCTCTTTTTGGTTAGCGAACACTTGTCT
The DNA here is from genome assembly GCA_032359685.1 of Pittosporum tobira. Lineage (NCBI taxonomy): Eukaryota > Viridiplantae > Streptophyta > Magnoliopsida > Apiales > Pittosporaceae > Pittosporum > Pittosporum tobira. Next base: position 30,239 of record JAUMHB010109789.1, read on the forward strand.
CCTCATATTGGGGTTTTTGTTAATTTTTTTTTTTTGTGGCAGGCTTGGCGCAGAGCTTGGATTTGAGGATCCCAACCTAACTGCATCGGTTTCAGAGAATTTGGAGAAGATGATTAAGCTAAGACAAATAACATGTGTTTGACCAAAGCATCAAGAACTTGTTATATTATTATAGTAGGACATTCGAAAATTTTGATGTCGCCTAGTAGTGCATGGACAGTTACAGTGAAGATGTGAGGTACAACAAAGCCATTTCTGTTCACGGAATGGAAGCATTGATGACTTGGCGTAAAAATAGAAAAAACGTTGATGAATAGGAAGCTGTAAATAAATTTATATGTGAACTTTTAATCGTATTCAGAACTGTAGAAAGTTCTTGCAGTGGAACACAATCTCCATTGGGATAATTAACTTGCTAAAGTGATCTTTGTGATTCCTGGTTTGAGTCGTTTGACGTGAAGTGTATAACATTTCAGTTATTACGAAGTATCAGAAGATTGTTTGCGATGGCCCTACTTGTTGCTACTCCTTTCCTATCACAAACTTTTACAAAAATATATTTATTTTGACTTTTTTTTAAAAATTAATTTGCAACCTTATAAAAGTTTATGAACTGCTATAAAATTTAGAGTTCAATTACATCCTCTTAGTCGTTCGACTCTCTTATAATAATGATAACTTGTAATTCTCTCAAAATCTTAGACTATTTTATTGTATTTGTATGTCAAATTTATTCTCAAAATCTTAAACTATTTTATTGTATGCGTATGTCAAATTTATTCAGATGTCAAAATATTTAACATTTAATATCTTAAAAAGAAACTTTAGAAAGCTACTCAGGCCCTCCCATTTTCGGTCAAAAATATAACTTTCAAGATTGTTCGTATTTAATACGGAGTATTAGAAGTTTAAAATGGTGATATTGGCACATTAGCCCTCTCATAATTTTGGATTATCATAGACGCTACCTTGAAAATAAATTTTAGATCAACCCTACTCCCATTTTTTGGGGAATTGTGTGTGAAATTAGAAAGAAATTAATAAAAATAGACATGGCCTGTTCCAAGGAGGGGAAAGAAACGTTCGGTAATGGATAACATCGAGTAATGAATGACAAGAAAAAGAAAAACAGATAATACCAGGAACAAAACTGGACATGCAAGTCATTTCATAAAACATAGGGACAAATTTGTAAAATTATCAAAAAGTAAAGGGCAATATCGTAATCTAATACTACCAACAAAGAGAATGATAATTGAGAGATTTTTGAGGAAAAACACAAAAAAAATCCATGTACTACAACTCCATCGTTCATCTCTTTCTCACAAACCACCTATCATTTTCTCTCTCTTACAAAAATTTAATGGTTTCCTTTTCAACAAAATTCAAAATCAATAGAATCCTTTCAACCCCTTTTCTCACGCATACTTCTTAACAAAAAAAAATTACAAAACCACCATTCTCCTCCTCAAACCACCCTTCTCTCTTCTACCCACCTTCCAAAAACCGGTTTTATTATCTGGGTTAGCTTTCCTTCTCGACCAAGCAGTTTTCTCCTCTCCCGACGGGCATTGGCTAACGTGCGCCAGGTGCGGCTTTTAGGAGTTGCGAGTTTTTTGGTAATTATTTCGAATCAAGGGCGTACACGTGGAGGGTGGTGATGGGGGAGGATAAAATGATGTTGGCGGGACTCGGGAAAAGGTGGGGTGCGTGGGAGGAACTAATTCTAGGAAGCGCTGTTTTAAGGCACGGTACCCGGGACTGGGACGTTATTGCTTCGGAGCTCCGAACCCGAAACATCTACCCGTTCAACTTCACACCCGAGGTCATATTTCATTCCCAAACTAGCCTCCATATAATTACGTTTAGAAATTAATTTTGAATTTCCAAAAGGAATAAATGTAGGAGTATCATTTTCGCTGCTAATATAATTCTTTATTAGCATAACTATATTTAATGAGGAAAATATACATACTGTATGGTATATCCTGTGGAGTATCATTTTTGCTGCTAATATAATTTTTTATTAGCGTAATTATATTTAATGAGGAAAATGTATATACATTATGATATATCCTGATACATCATAAATAAATCACATTATAAATTAACGTTATTTTATCCCCAAAAAAAAAAAAAGGTTAAAATAACATCATTTTGTTTAAGATATCAATTTAACAATACATTATGGTATACTTGCTACTACCGTATTTAATTTGGGAGAAACTAGGTGACATTTAACTTTAGTTGATAGTGACAACAGAATTATTAACTAACCCCCTTTAGCCATGTTACACTTTAGAACTAATTTTGCCGAGCAATAAATGATATTTGCACTCAACAATTTATTATTTTCTCTACATATTTTATTTAAAATATTATATAATTTATTTTATGTACATTAAAATTGTACAGTGTATATATTATTTCCCTAGTTAATACTCTATTTATTACAAAATTAGAGATATTTTAAAGAAATAACGATTTTTAAAAATAGATGTTAATTACAATTTTAACATAAATGGAAAGTGTTTTTAAATTTTTTTTTTTTTAAGTTGATGTACAATTTCATCTATATTCATAATGAAATGATAAATTAGAAATACTATGATAATGTTTTATAGTACTAAAATAGAAACTATTTCTAATTTTAGAACCGAGGTATTAATATGTTTCACTTGCCTTACTTATGCCGTCAACCCGCCAGAACTAAAGTAAGAACTCACTATCTAAGGATAGACTGGAATGGAAATTTATGCTAGAATGAGACTTATTTTGTGAAATGAATGAGTAATAAACTAGTAATATGCTGATTAGCTACTCTTCAGACTAGGTTTCCTTCCCTCATAATTATATCATGTACATGTAATAAGGTTTAACTTTAACTTCCTAATTCTTGCTTTTTGAAGTAACACAAACTGTAACCTAATTGCAGGCCTGTAAAGCAATATATGAGGACTTGCGACAGCGTTATTCTGGCTGCACGTGAGTACAACTATTTCCTTTCTAATTCTTTGATTTATTTTTTCAAGTAACGTGATTAATCAAGATGAGGTCCTTATTATGGTGTTACTTCTTTGTTCTAACTTGTTGTCTACTCCACTGAAGTTTGTAATGTAGTGTTGTATGCCTATCTCATTACTATAATCCGTGGGGTTATATAATAACTTGGGAAATATTGAAACTTAATCATGTAAAATCACCAGATTTAGTGTCCATATTGCATGTGGACTCGAAGGTGTATATGTATACAGTTTTCTTTCATTTTAGAATGATCTTGACCTTTTGTATCTAATTAGATTTAGACTCGGCTCGTTGAGCTTTTTATTGGGCTCAAGTTTGACTTGTTTAACTGAAAAACGAGTTTAAACAAACTTTAAACAGGGGGAGTCTGAGCTTACTCGTGAATAATTCAGAACATTTAAAGTTAGCGAGCCTTAATGACCAAGCGTGTCGAGCTTGAGCTCAAGCTCAAACTTGGCTCTTTAAGCTGCATGAGTTTTTTTCCAAGCTCAAGCTCATTAACTTAAACGAACTTTCATTCAGACCTGAACTCGAGCTTTAAACGTTCCGAGTTTGAGCTTATTTGTAAAAGCTTGGTTCATTTACACCTAAAGAGGTTGAAGCTTGTCATGTTGGTGACAGAAAGATTTCATTTTCTACTGGAGCAGGTTTTGCTACCCTGCGTCCAAGATTTTAGTGCATAGTTTCAGTAAAAGAAAAAAGATTTTAAGTGCATTTACTTTGACATTGTTGGTCCTATTAATATTACTCCCTCCGTCCCAAAAAAGAATGAGGCTGGGTACCCTTTTTTTGTCCCAAAATGAATTATGTAGGCACATATATCAATAAAAGTATGTAGTGTATGTTTAAAGAAAAATAATTTTATGGAAATACTCAAATTTTTTGTGACTCAAAATCTCTCTCATCAAAAATAACTTTTCTTAATTTGTGGTGTTTTAATCATTATTTTTGGGACAGAGGGAGTATATAGCAATGCCAAAACAATATTTGATGTATTCAGAAATCAACCTTTCCTTAAATTTTATCTCATTCTTGCGCCTTAATGTTTACTCTTTAGAGCCTGGTTTGAAGAGCTGAGGAAGCGTCGAGTGGAAGAGTTGAAACTAGAATTGGAGAAATCTGATGAATCAATTGGGTTAGTATATATTATTTTTTTTCCGTGATGGTCTTGAATCCTTCTATCAAGTTTCTTCGTACTTTTCTGCCTCTTGCTCACTCATGACATTAATCATTATATTTTGCAAAGTTAATTTATCAGATCCTGATTGAAAATTGATGTGGTTTCATTAGTTAACAATATTCACGATTGTATTGATTAAAATTAGAAGAAACTATATCAATTTTAAATTTTGGGATTTTGTAAATTGACTAAAATTTCAAGGACTCGTTTTTGGGTCAGAGGTAGTAACATTCTTCTTATTATATGGAATCCAAAGTTTCCTTGTAATTAATTTGTTTCTATTCAAAAAATGGACAGTAATAGTGTACGTCTTCAAACTTTTTCACATGCCCCACAAGGCCACAAATTAAGTCTTATTTTCTGTGCAGATCTCTCGAGTCAAAGCTTAAAAGGCTGAAGGCCGAGAAAGACAATTATTGTCAGGTTGTGTATGATACCAGCCGGACAGAATCACCTGCACCTGTCCCAAAAGCAGAGGCCAATGGATCTTCTGGTAAAGAAACATCTAAGGACGGTTTATCTGCTGGAAGTTTCACGCAAGATTTCAGGACAAACTGGTCCCCTGAATGTCAACAAATTCGAGCTTTGCCATCAGTCATAGATATGGTAACAACGCCAAAGGCTTTGGAGTCCAATGAGCTGGAAAAACTTGGTAGCTTAAAGGTGTTAGAGTTGAGAAGCGAAAAAGGAAGCACTGTAAGAAAACGGAGAGGTAAAAGAAAGAGAAAAGATTCTACTTGGGAGGTCAAAGAAGGGAGCATTGGGGAGAGTGACAATTTGGGTTCAACTAATGTTCTAACTTCCACCTCTTTGAAGGAAACCTCGACCAGTGGCTGTGGTCAAAGTCAACCAGTCAGATCTTTTAGTGTAGATGTTCAAAATAGAGATTCGTATAATGGACCAAGTGATGACTTGATGGGAGTTTTTAGTTTTATTGCGGAGAGCAAACATGCATTGGGCTTTAGGCGAAGACTTGATAGCCAGGTATACAGTTTTAGGAGTTATAGGGAGATGATATCTGCACTCCTTTGTTTATCAGTTGAACTCCACTGGAAGATTAAAATGATGGAAAATTTGTTTTACAGTGGAGTGCAGCTGAAGAAATTTGAAGTGCAAATATCATTCTAAGTTTATATTGTCTCTATTTCATTTTGGATCCCAAACCCACCCTCATCCCCATCTCGCATACCAAAAAGGGGAAACCTAGTCTCAAATCTAGAAACAGTGGCAATTGTTTTTAGAATTAACTCATATTAATTCCTACAGAAGAGGGCAAGGTACAAGAAGATTATACGGCAGCACATGGATATCGATACAATAAGATCAAGAATTAGTGGTTACTTCATTAAATCACTTAAAGAACTCTTCAGGGACTTGCTTTTGCTAGCCAACAATGCTTTGGTTTTCTACTCAAGAAGAACGCGTGAATACAAGTCCGCTTTGTCTTTCCGAGAATTTGTCACGAGGGAATATAAAAATCGCTGCAAGAATTCCCTTAACAAGGAATCCTCGCCCATTTTATGTTTATCACCAATGTGCAATCCTCCTGTAAAGCCGAGGAGTTTTCGGGCCCGCCCCAGTAAGTCCAAATTTTCAACAAAGGCGAACGATAATCCAGGTGGGGTTGCTGGAACTCTACTTGGAAATAAAAGAGTAGGTGATTCTGGTTCGAGTGCTCCTTCACATTCACCGCAGTCTTCAATGGTGGTCAAGAAAAGCTCTGGATCTGTACAAGGGTATTTAAAAGTACAGAATTCTGATCCGGGCACTCCACTAGTGCGATCCTTGGTTATGGCAAAGAAACATAGTGGGACCCTTCTGCGTGGATGTAAAAAATTGAAGAATGGTGATTCCAATCTTGTGAAGCAGTCCATGGTAATGGCAAAGAAAGGATTAAATACTTGTCAACCTAAAAGTCCGATGATGAAAGAAAGAAAAAGATTGCGACAGAACGTGACAACTTCATAGGTTTTTCTATCTTTTACATTGTATAAAGCCATTTTCACGCTCTAGGCTCTCTAAGTAGCAATTTAGGTGTATCAAGTTGCACTTAGGGAGAAAGTTTCCTCCCTTTTCTTGTGGTAGTTAGGCTCTGCTTGTTCAGATAAGAGGAGAAACTTGTACTTGGATAGATTTGTGCAGGTGAATGTAATATTTTGATATGTAATGAGTGTGGATATCTAACTGGGCTTAGTTTCTTTTTGAACTCATAACAGAAGTAACAATTGTTCTCAAGTTCAATTATATTACAAGCCCATTTTCTGTTTGGGTAGTGTTTATTCCTGGCCCAAGTACTTGCATTAAAAATGTTTACAAAATCAAAACAAATTGAGTACTGTAATTGTTTACAAAGATGTGTCATTATATTTCTGAACTGTTTGTACTGAAGAGTCGGTTTACCCCAAACATGAATTTTAAGCTTATGGACAACTTGTTAAAGAAACTCATATTTTTCTAATTTTTTTTAGTGATATTTTTCTATTTTTTTTAGTGATATCTTTCTTATTTTAACAACAAATACGTGTGCATATTTTATATATTTTTTGAGTGGATTGTGGTATTTTTTGAGTGCGTGGTGACAATAGTTTCACCACGTATTATAATTATATCAAGGGTGAACAAAAACTCCACAAATAAGGGAGAGAATAACTACATCAGATTTAACTATTTAGTTAAAACTTTATTAACAACACATGAATATATTTGAGTAAAAATTTATGCATTTTGTAATAAAACAAAAATTAAAGCTTATTCCCAATGTTAAAGTATCAAATACTCAAAAAAAATTTAAAAATTTAAAAGAAAATGTATCAAATACTAAATTATAATCTGAGATTTACAATTTAGGAAAGTCAACAAAAGATTATACGAAGTGATTGAATCCGTCCAAAACATAACTCCTCAGCTTTCAGCTTTAGCCAATCATAGAGCTTCTCCTAAAGCCATGACTTCCTCTGTGTATAAAGGAGCTGATGATGTCAAAACAAAAATCATTCATCTCCCAGCTCCGACTGTCCGACTCCCGCACATAAATTAATTTTCGTTAAAATTAAAAATAATTATAATATGTTATTTGTGAGAATTACTTCAGTCAAAATAAGGGATATTAATGTTGGTAATTGTTTCACCGTATTTATACGATTAAAAAATATTCTAATAAAGAAAAACAAAATTTTCATTTATTACCTTAAAAGAGATTTAAATATGAAATCCATTACATATAAAAACTCTCAAAGTCTAAGTCTTAACCATTAAACTAAAATTTTATTGATTTGTTAATTGTAATGTGATAGAATTATAATCAATTTGGGGCCGACCAATTGGTGTTACTTTCAAATAACTGATCAAAAATTTGGAAGTCGTTGGATTAACCCAATTAATTGAAAATTATGTATTATATTTAAAATTCAAGTGATAAATTTATATTATTTTTGAAATAAAATGTATTTATAAAAAAAAAATATTTTTCTTTTATAATTTGTTTATTATTGTAATCTCGACATTATTGTAAAGAAAACGGGATAATAGAACAACCTTTCTTAATTGGAAAACATAATTAAATAAAATTATAATAATATATTTAATTAATAATAAAATTACATCATAACATCGTTTCCTAAAGAGAGAGTTTGTGCTCTCCTATGGTTATTTTAATTTTACAAATCAATAAATTATTAAAAATATATATATATAATATAAATAAAAATGCTAATGGTGGGATGCAAGTGCAACCAAAGAAGTGATGGTGGGCATAATGATTGTTTAAGCAAATCGACAACTCCACTAAATAAAAAAATAAATAAATAAAAAGGGAAATCGACAACTCGACAAGCCAGTGAAGTCAAAACACAGTTTGTTTTTACAATGTGATTTTCATTTTTTAAATTTAGGTCCATCAATGAGTGTAACTATTTTTAAATACAATTAAAAACGAAAGCGGTTTAGTTATTGTATTCAAATTTAATAAACTTCAAATTATTTTGGGAGTATCTTAAAAATAATTAAACCAGATCACTTATTTTTAAGATACTACTAGTTGTATAAATATTAGAGTTTTTAAGATTTAAATTTTTTTAAGATACTCCTAGTGGTATATAAAATATCTTCTCTTCAAGATATTGTAAACAAAATTCAGATTATTTTAAAGTATTTTTAAGATACTCCCGAAATAATC
>JAUMHB010109790.1:0-28854 GCA_032359685.1 Pittosporum tobira
TTTTGTCGAACACCAATAATTTTATTTAGTACCTCAAAACATCATATTTATAAAGTTAAAATATTGGGTTCTTACAACTTGAATATAATCGGAACTCTGAAAGAGCTTGTAGAAGCTCGTTCCTGCCTGAAGAAAGAATTTCAAATGAAAGACTTGGGTCAAACCAAATATTGTCTCGGCCTGCAGATTGAGCACATACTAGAAGGAGTTTTATTGCACCAGTATAATTATATAAAAAAAATATTAGAAACATTTTATATGGATAAATCTCGTCATCTCAGCACACTAATGGTGGTCCGTTCACTTGAAGTGGACAAAGACCCATTTAGACCTAAAGAGGATAACGAGGAATGATTAGGACTTGAAGTTCTTTATCTTAGCGCCATAGGTGCACTGTTATATCTTACAAATTGCACGAGGCCCGACATTGCATTTGTAGTGATTGCCATCCAACCCGAAGACATTGGAATGACATTAAACATATCTTACGTTATCTTCAAGGAACTGTTAATCTTGGTTTATTTTACCAAAGAAATTAGGATTTATCATTGGTTGGATATTCAGATGTTAACTATCTGTCTGATCCTCATAATGCCAAGTCACATACCTGTTATGTATTTCTTACTGAAGGTACATGGAAGTCAGTAAAACAAAGTTTAGTTGCTACTTCCTTAAATCATTTTGAGATTATTGCACTGTTTGAAACTGCTAAAGAATGTGTATGGTTGAGAACCTTGAAAGGCCACATTCAAAATTCGTGTGGCTTGTCCTCAGTTTATGATGCCCCCACTATACTTTTTTAGGACAATGCGACTTGCATTGCACAAGTTCGTGATGGATTTGTTAAAAGTGATAGAACTAAACATATTTCACCTAAGTTATTTTATTTGCATGAACTCTAGAAGAAGGGTGAAATAGATATCCATCAAATTGGCTCTAGTGACAATCTTGCAGATTTGTTCACTAAATATCTCCCTACTTCCACATTTAAGAAACTTGTATATGGAATAGGGATGCGTCACTTTGGAAGATTACTTCCATCAGGGGAAGCAAATTAACCATCCCTGAATGATGATACCCAGAAAGTTTATAAATATCCGTTGACATGAGGAGGTGTATTATACACGTTATACTCTTTTTCTTTCGCTAAGTTTTTCTCCCACTAGGTTTTTCTTAGCAAGGTTTTAATGAGACAATCTAAATAGCGTATAATCAAAGGTGAACATCCAAGGGGAGTGTTATAAAATACAACGAATAAAGTGAATGTATCACCTTCATATATGTATTGTTCCATACATCCCCTTCTAGAATGTATAGGTTCACCTTCTCCTATTTAATAACATACATTCATGTATTTACATTGTACATTGTATTTACGTTATACACGTATCATCTAGCCTATAAATAGAGACTATTGTAAACATGTTGAGATGGTGAAAAAAGAATTTACAACGCTACATGCATTACTCATCTCAAGGAAGAATTTATTAAGGATGATCGAACGAAATATATCTCACCAGAGTTTTGGTTCACACATGATCTACAAAAAATGGTGAAATTCTTGTCTAGCAAATTCAGTCAAGTGAGAATGTGGCAGATTTATTTATTAAATCACTTCATACAACAACTTTCAAGAAGTTAATTCAGAACATTGGATTACGACGACTTAAAGATCTCGAATGATGGGGAGAAAATAAACGTTGTACTTTTTTTTTTCTTAGCTATGGTTTTTGTCCCATTGAGTTTTTCCATGGCAAAGTTTTTAACAAAGTAACATGTATTTCCAATAAAAGCATTTTTTTAAGATGGACATCCAAGGGAGAGTGTTATGAAATTCATGAATTAATGGATATCCATTCATATCTCTATGTAGATACATTTATCTATGATTTATTCATTGTACCACTATTTATGAGAGAATAAGAAAATCCAACATACATTGTAATTCATCACCTCCTTCCACCTAAAAAAGGAGATGATTTGTAGTGAATAGATATACTTATGAATAAAAATATTCTCTCATTTCCATTTATTTTTCTCTCATATCATACTTGAGTTAATTCCATAGATCGTCATTTTTATATTATTTATAACAAAAATTTAATTTTATAATTATAATATAATAATCGACAATTGTATATAGTCCAAAGAATCATCGAGCATTCGAACTAGTGATAATAATTCAACAAATGGAATTTTAAACGAAATTTTCATTAGTCAATTGTTGGTTAATTCAAGTATAGCAACAAAGGTACAATCTGTGTCTGCAATCAGTTGTATAACACATATTACTAAACAAGCAATATTCATCCATCTCAGGAATTCATCAAGTGAGAAGAATGTTGATTGCTATGAACCTACAGCCTATAGAACACTAATACAACAATATGCCGAAACAAAAACATTAATTAAAAAATCGAAAAAAACAGAGTACGAAATGCAACAAATTTTCAAGACAAAAAAGAAGTGCCAGCATGATTATGGTGCAAAAGATTATGAGCAATTGCATCCCTTGCCTTCATCGCGCTTCCGGATCTCAATTCAATTTCAGGAACCATCTCGTCATCAACGAGATCGACCATCAGCTCCGGATCCATTTCGTCGTTCCTCATTTCACATATGTTATGCAGAACACAGCACGCCCCAAGAACCACCGGCAAATCTTGAAGTTTAACCTCCGTTCGTTTCTGCAAGCAAGACCATCTCCCTTTCAATCTGGCAAACGCGTCCTTAGACACCCTTTGGATCTCCCCAATTTTCTCATTAAAAGCATGTTGAGTCCATGTCAAATGTTGCCGTGAATAGGGCACCAGTACCCAGTCCATTAGAGGGTACCCTGAACTCCCAACAATCCAAACACCCTTCAAAAGGCCTCCATTAGCCCTCTGGTAAAGGGCAGACTTTTCAAGAACCTGATCGTCCGGCATTGAACCAGGCCAACCAATGCACACATCTGTAAATACCCCGTTTGGATCAACAACACCTTGAACAGTAATGGAATAAGAAGTCTTTTGATTTCTCTCTGTATGGCGCTTATTAAAATAAGCTGCAACGCTAATCTTGGGAGCAATTATCGGTATATGGGTAGTATACATCGATCCCAAAACATTAGGTATCCCTGAAATCGATTCAAACTCATCCTTAATCTTTCTCGCCGACCCTTCATCAGGCCATTGGAGATACTTAGGCATCAAAACTGTCCTAATTGCCAAACAAACCTCAAGAACAAGCTTATGGCAAGTAGATATCCCTAATCCAAATTTTCTCGACACAAGCCTGAGTGGCTCCCCGGTTGCTAGCCTCCATATACACACGGCCACGCGCTGCCTTACCGGCACAGCATCCCTCAACATTGTGTTTTCTTTCGCCACAACAGATGACAACTCATTACAAATCATCTCAAAAGTATCTTTCCCCATTCTAAACGCCTTCTTGAACTCCTCTTCGGGAAAGTCAGGACTGTTGCATTGATCCCACCAATCCGTCGACCGTTTCCTCACCCACAACCGCCTTTGCGGGCCCACAACCGCTCCTCCACCACCGCTGCCACCATTAGAGGTTGAAACATTTACATCAGCCAGGGCGAAAGCAGCAGCAGTCGCAACATTTCGCGATTTTCTTTTACGGATCCCATCCGAGTTATCCAAATTCTCATCGTAATCCTGCAGCTTAGCGTAATAATCCATCATGGCTTTCGTCCTCTTTTTGTGATTTTCCTCAAACAAATCCTTTTCTTCAACTTGGGTTTTCTCCAAATCCTCTTTATCACCCTTTTCTTGCTCCTCAAGCAACAATAAGGAAGTGATAATCTCTTTCAACCCTTTCGTTTTAACAACTCCTTGTACACCAGTTGCATCAACGCTTGATTGGTTACCTCGACCTTCATTATTTCCATGGCTTTCATCTTTTCCTCTTCTTCTTTGCCTCTTCTTGTTAACTGTGTTGTCATTCATTTGATCGAATGTATCTCGGAGCAAGTTACAGATATAGGAGTAATCAGAGTCTTCTTCGTGGAAAGATGGGAGTTTCATATAGGGAGGGAGAAGAGGAAAGTAAGTAGTCGCCGTTGAAGTGTTTGATGAAATGTGTGAACGAAAGTGTAAACGCGTGGGGTTACAAAATGGAATTCGGCCTCTCCCTTCACACCCCTTTTCAAAATTAGATACCAATATTTTTCTTTCTCAATTTTATTTTAAAACTAAAAATTTACTTTAAGTTGTAAATAATAAAATAATATTGAAATTTTAATATTTCAAGAAGAATGACCCATTTCATAAAAAAGACATTAATCATTTCTTCAAAATCTATGAAGTATCATATTATCATATAATTTAGGGGTGTAAACGATTTACAAAGGGTTTAATAATAATTTATTCAAATTTATTTTGTACTTATATAATTTGTTGAGTTTAAATTAAAATTTATTTTTAGAGGATTAATATTTTTGTAATTACGTTCATTATAATACATTAGATGTACTTTTATATAATAATAATTATTATAATATTAAAATTATATTGTAAAAATAAAAATTTTAAAATTTAACAATAAAAAATATGTTTTCAATTTTAAAATAAATAAAATATACGCGTATAATAATTATGTAAGCAGTGTGTAATCAGAATGGGGGAATCGAAAAGAAAAGAAGATGTGGGATTTGAAGAGGAGAAGGTGTGAACGCGGGCCAAGGAAGGTCCGGGGTTGGGAGAAGACATTTTGGAAGATGGAGACAGAGTACGCGGTTGGACAGTTCGTTTTCGTCTTTGTTTTGTCTTCGAGGAGAGAGAAAGTAATGAATATCTAGAAAAAAAACAGAGACGTTTTAGAGAATTTACTTGTTTCGAAATGATTGGGTGATAGTTTGACAGAGTTGTTAAGCATCTCAGATTACGTCATGCTGATGTAACTACTGTAAATGCATGCATTGAGATCGGTTGGTAAAACCGTAAAAATTGTGAAAAACAAATTACTCTACTCTTTAATCTCAAACACATTTAATACACCAAATTTATAATTAAAATTCGTGTGAAATTTTATCATTATCTTTATATAAAAAATTAAAAAGAATAAATAATCTCCCTATATTGAAAATAATGTCACAATTATAAAAAAAATAATAATCTATAAATTAAAAAAGTAAAGAGAAAGATTTTAGACCACTTAAACTTTAAATAATCTCAAATGAAAAAAATCTTATAAATATAAATTGCATAATTTTATTAATATACATGTTGTAACATTCTTTTTTTAATTTTTTTCTTTAAACTTTTGATATTTTTTTCATGATGAGTGTAGTATAAGAAGACGATTTCTTGAAAAGATGAGAAAGTTAATAAATACTATAGAAAAATAAATATTTTATTTTTCTTGAATTTAAAAAAAAAATCTATTATTTTGAAATTAAAAAATATTTAATTTTAAAATTCATCTATAATCAAGTTCTACCCTATTTGTTAGGTTTTGTATTCTAATTTATAAATAATACAAACTTTTATTTTGAATTTCAAATTTAAGATTTATTAATAAAATATTAATTTTTTAAAATAAAAATATCAATTTTGTTATACATGAAACAAAAATTACAAATAGTAAAAGATTCTTTTGATTGGACAGAATGAATACAGAAATTCATGTGCTTTCGACCACCGGCCAAATGTTTGAAGGCTTTTTGAAGGTTTCTAGTTTGTTTTTTTTTTTTTTTTCTAATTTTTTTGGTGTTCAATGGCTATTTTAAATATTAACTAAATTTAAAATTAAATTACTATCAAACCCTCACATAATTTGAATTAGAAATTTTAATTAAAAAATATTAAATTCTTTCCGCTCGACCAAACGGAAGTCAATGTCTCTAGCCTATCAAATTTCCAGTTACAAAGCATCAAGATCTTGCTGTGGAGATTTGTTTGGTACCTATAAATAAGTAACACAAAAATAAAATAAAATAAAAAAATTAGGTCAGAATTTATGGGAAAAGTCACCATTTTGTCAAAAGAGAGGCTGGAATGACGGTTATTTAATCTTGATTTATGGGGTGACAGCTGAATTATAGTTTTAGGCTGTTGGGGAAAAATACTCCTACGTATGTTTTGTCAAACAAAAGCATGTGCCATTTTACATATTTCAAGGCTTTTGCCGTACTTTTCACTATATCAATAATATCGGTCATTTTACGGATTTAAGAAATATATTTAATTGTTAAAAAAATAATTTTATTATTATAATTTTAAATAATATAATAGTAATTTTTAAATTAGTATGTTAACATGATAGGTCATTTATAATAAAATAAAAATAATTTATTTTATCAAATTTAAGAAAAAAATAATATTAAAATTTTAATTTTTTTGGATGGAGGAACTAATGGACTATTGTTTATTAAAAACCTACAAAATCATAAAAAAGTTTGTTGAAACTTAAAAGTCAAAATCAAATTAAAGAAGTCAAAGGGCAATAATATCCTATTTACGTGTTTGAAATTTTGGTCTATCTTATGTGTCAGCCCTTGTGTTTTCATTCGGCTACCAACCAATGCGGCAGCCGACAACGTCCAATTTTCTTGATCCACCACAAAGCCCATTACCGCTCTTTAGTCCACAGCCTTACAAAGCTTTTGTCCAAAAGTTTGAGGGGTGCTGCAAAATTTAAGTGGTAAACGTGTTGATTTATATTGCAAAATTATTTTTAGTTTTTTTTTAAACAAAATTATTTTTAGGTGATACATACCGTGAAGTACACTTGAAATATTTTTAAAAAAATTTCAAGGTAAATATATCAATATAAATATAATCAGGTTTATATTTTAATAAAATAATATAATTTTATCGATCTTATTTTTGTTTTATTATAAAGCAATGTTATTTTGAGGCATTAAGATCTTGCAAGATACATTACTATTTATCTACTCTTTTCTCTTTAATAAAAAATTTAACAATTTACAATATAATACGACCAACTAATTAAATACTTTTAATTATGTATTAGGTAACACATACCACTAGAGTGTGCCACCAAACACTATTTTAGTTTTTGTTTTTTGTGAAAGGATATTTGATAAAAGTTTTTATGTTTGATAAAAGTTCTAACTTTTGCACATCTGGTTACTCAAAATTGTCATTTTAAATGTTAACTATTAAGTTTTGAACTTATATTAGTCAGATTAAACTTGTACTTAAAGTATAGTTATTTAATAAAAAATGATTAAATAATCAATTTATTTAACTTAAACGAATATTTTATCGAACTTTTAATGAACCGAATTTAAATTTTTTCATTAATAATTTAAAAATATTTAATATTATTAGATTTTTATCTACTCAAATTTTAAATAAACTAAATTTAAAATTTAACTCATTAAATTATTTTTTAACAAATTTAAACTAACCTTCAAACGAGTTAAGGTAGAGCTCAAACGTTACACCCTAACGTTCGGTAAAAGAAAAAAAAATCTATTTAACCTCTAACAAGAAGGTATAAATGCTTGGTAAGAGACGGTTAAATGTGTGCAAGAGAAAAAGTCCGTTCAAACTCTCCACTTCCAAACACGATGATTCGATCATGGAGTTTGACCCTAGAATTCCATCACAGTAACTTCCAGGTGTGCCCTCTATATTGAAATATCTCAATTCAGCAGAAATATTTTGATAATTTGGTTTCTTTGCTGTTTGATTGCTAATTTTGACCCACCATAGCCTCATCAAAGTTTATAGTCTTGTCAATCAAGCTTTTAAGGTTATGAGTTTCCCTTAGTAATTTACTCAAAATTTGTAGCTGCTTAATTCTAGCTACTCAAGCACATAGAGAATCAGTAGTTAGACCGCCAACAATCGGTTGGTGTAGTGGTCAATGGGTCGGATTTTCTGGCTAAGGCTTGAGTTTGAATGCTGCCCATTGTCCATTATTGGCGTCAACTCTATGACCTAGCCTCACTCGCGGAGGAACCCTTAGCTTTAGCCCGTCGTAGGTGCGGTGGGGGTTCATGCATGTGAGTTTTGTAGGTGCACTTTCCCCTGCCGGGAGTTTGAGATACCCTACTACCATGGGAGAGATCCTCAATGATTATGGACAACAATGAGTAATTGTTTAGGCTAATGTTGTTTTTTTGGGGGAAATAGGGTACCTATTTTGATTATTCTATAAATTGGAGTACATAATTTAAATATTTTTGCAAGTGAGGGTATTATATTTTTAAATTTGCAGGTGGGTTAAACAAAATTTGCAAGATAGAAAGGAGTTTGATATTTGTTTGGGGGATTTTGGTACTGCACCATATGGCCCCACCCTTCGAATCAACTCTCCTGTCTCCCGATCATTGTGTTGTGGAGTGTTTCTTTCAGTTTGTGATATAGGTTTATCTATTTCTTTACTCATTTTTAGCTGTGGCATTACTTTTTCTCAATTTACATTTGCTTCGTATCCAAGAACTTAATATCTCCCTTCTATTTGGTTCATTTTATTCTTTCTAGAGATCATTGTTTGCTTTAGTATGGTTCATATGCTATCCAATTTATATATGCTGTCATATAATCATGTTGTATAAGCAATGTTTGTATAAATGTCTCAATCAAGATGAAGAATTTCTATCTATCATTAACTTGGTTAGTCAATAAAAGTTAAAATTATTTCTTTCAACCTTTTACCTCAAGTTTGTGCAATGTGAAGTGTGTAGAATGCTTGGTCAGGTGTTCAAGTCATGGAAAAAGTTTTTCTAATAGAGGTAAGGTTGCATTCATTGAACTGTCCCCAGACCCAGTTATTTGCGGAAGCCTTGTGCACTAGGTATTTTTGTGCCTTCAAGTCGTTTTGAATTCCGTTTTATATATTTTCTTTTCCATTGGGAAGTCATTCTTTGGGTTTGGGATTTTTTTCCTTATTTGGCCATTTGTGTTTATAGATGATCAACAACTTCATCACATAAGGTTTTACTTTCATGGTCAAATTTTTGTGCATTGCAAGGGTTGATAGCTAGTTGGAAAGAGTTCAGAATGCTTAGCTATATTATTTGATTTTTTGTTTTGTTTGTTTGTTTGTTTGTTTGTTTGTTTGTTTGTTTTTGTTTTTGTTTTTATTTTTTTGTTTGTTTGTTTTTTTGGGTCTAGAGTTTCTGGAATCTTAGCAATTATAAAAAGTAAATCGCAACAAGTTAATTACATCATCAATTCATAGTTTTGGCAATCATTGTTCCTATATATTTTCCTTAATCTCGCTTATCAGAAAAATGAAAATAAAACAGAACTTTCTCCTTAATCGCTTAGTTTTGAGTTTTAATTAATCTCGTACAATTATTAGATTACGGCAACCATTTTTTTTGCTAATTATGCTAATACAAATTTAGTCTCCTTACTCAGTTTCAGCCATTGATTAATTAACGAAGTGGCATCATCTGACCATCCATCCAATTTGTTTTTGACCTAGGGTATAGGGTTTGAATCCTCACCTTTCATCCTTTACCAACACCATAAATTACCATCCATTATTGTCGCCACCTTCTTCTTTGTTTCTAATTGCAGTAATTCTTGTTCTCATCATTTTCGGGTCACAGAGGTAAGTACACTCTTCCTATTCATGGTTTAGATAAATTCATCTGGATTCGATTGCATGTTAATCCAATCCCTTTAGTAGTAAACCAATTTTTAAACACTAGTGCATTGATTAATTTTGTCTGGCAACTTAATTTTTGTTGAATTAATTTTTCCATTGCATTCATTTTATTATTGTTGTAGCATAAGTCCTGGGATTTAGTTTCAAAAGAGGTGTTTCAAAATTGTTGTTTCTCAAAAAAGCTGCAGAAAGGATTTGGTGGATGTCAATATGTTGTCAAACCCTTTGATCCTGGCGATACGGATTTTTTTTATATCTAATTTGGAAAAATCACAAATAATTCGTAAAAAATATAAACCAGGTCATTTTTGTGCTCATTTGAACGCTAAAGAAGGCTAGTTTCATCTACAATTAGACTTATATTTGGAAGATTAGGAAATATTTGTGAGCTACTATAGATTCTGCCACTTGCAGAGCAGCTCAAGTTGATATTTAAAGTTTTTCTTTAATTTGATACTAATTTCCACTAATTTTGTTGATAATTCTCCTTGTAATTTCTAATGTCGAATCGAGTTGTTTTTGCTTCTGTTAATTATCCTATATGCTAGGGGTTTACCGCATTTGCTCTTCATCTTCTCTTTGTTAACATATATGTATATCCTCCAATAACAAAGAACTACTTGTGGTGTTTTATGCTATTTAGCTTAATCCACTTTAGCTACTCATATACTCTATTTTCTGTATTTCCCTTATATAACATGGATTAATAACCAAGGACGGAACTTATCAAAATAAAAATATAATAAAAAAAACCCACAGGGATCCAATCGCCAGGGCATGCCTATGTCAGTTAGTTTGCACAGTATAACGGCTATCTGTTTCTTACCATAATTCATAAAGAGAAAATTAGATGAAAACCTCTGGAGTTAGTTGGCTTATGTGGAGGGAGTTGATTTGCTAAGTCTGTTGGGGGGTTGGTATAACCCCCATGGGTTGGCCAAGCGGTAGTGAGCTCCGAGATAAGTGTCAAAATGAAAAATTGCTATAGGTCCTGGGTTTGAATTTATTATTATACATAGTTTATTACATTATGGGATTCAATGAATTTCTTGTGGCATTCATACATAGTTTATTATGGAATTACCTAGTGTGCGTGGTTGGTGAAATATTGTGTGCACCATAAGGGTAATAGCTACGGCCTGTGTCGATCGTTATAAAAAGGAAAAAAAAAAAAAAAAGGTCTGTCAGAGTATAGTTACTTGTAAAACCCAACTGTTGAGGCATGTTGAATTTTGTGTAATGCCATTCTCTTCCAGAAATAGATTTTGGTGGGAATCAAGTCGATGCTTGATGTCTTAATTTATTATTATTTTTTGGTTTTGAAACAGTATCTTGATATAAATGTGTATGATTAGGGTATCTTTTTTTTTTGGTTCCTTGAGGAAACGATTAATATTCCAATTGTTTTGTTGTTTGTTTGTTTCATTTTTTATTTTTAAATTGTTCACGGTAATAATAATATACTGTATATAGCAGAATAATGGTTCGAGTCAAACAACAAACCCGTAGGAGAGGCTTCCGAGGTGGAGATGGGAGAATTCAACAGACTGGTTCTTCTGCTTCAACTTCAAGGCCACCTGTTGTTGAAATACAACAGACTGGTTCTTCTGCTTCAACTTCGAGGCCACCTGTGGGTGAACCCCCGAGAGGTCAAGATAGATTTGACTGACGCGTTGGAGGAGGTCCGAGAGGTCAAGAGAAAGTTTCATGATCTTTTTTCCTGAGGCCAATTATTTGCAGTATAGCCTCCATAAGAATCAAGAACTCGTATCCGAGTTGTGGGCTTGGTTGGAGTGGTTTGTTCGAGTCATGCGGGATCCATATGATAAAGCCCAATGCGATGCTGTGGAAGTCCCTCCGTTTGTTGCTGTGGCTGTGGCAGCTGTTCCTGTCAGAGATAGAGGTACGGGCCAGGTCAGATTTCCTATACAGAACCCACCCTCCTCTGGACAACCATAAATGTCTGAGGTGGACAATAATTGAAGCTTGGATTGGATTTCGTTGAACCTTGAGGCCAGTGTGTTTGTTGACTTATTGCTCTTTTCGAGGATATTAAGATTGGGGGTTTGTTTTTTTCCCTTTTCCTTCTTTTGTATGAACCTCGAGGCACCTGTGTGTTTGCTTATGTTTTATTATTACAAAGGAGACTTGAGATTTGGATTTCTATTTTTGTCTATATGTTTTTTGACTCAAGTTTCTTGTTTTTGCTCTCATAGTTCCCTGCATGTGAATATTCCTTTCACAGACCTGGTTATGTCCTTTCCTGCTAGCTTCCTGGGGGGCTTTTGGTGAAAATTGTTATTTATTTTATTTTATTTTGAAAAAATGTTAGTAGTTGAAAGCTTTATATCATGATAAAGAGCTCATATATTCTTTTTAATGAAATAATATTTAGGGGTTCAATTTTCGGTTCTCCGATGTGTTCGGGGCTTCTTGGAGTGCCTCTTGAGCGCTTTTGGTGAAAATTGATAATGGAGTGCTGGTTTTGTTCCATTACCAATTCAAATAACAAACACAAAAGTGTTGATGATTACAACATATTTTGACTAGTGGCTCGGCCGCCGGACATGCTGTTAATTTAAAGAGCGAAACCTATCCACAAAATATATATTTTTTAAGCTTTAATAATCAATTTTATAAATTTCAACAATTATTTTAATTAAGAATTTTTTAAGATAATTTACAGTATCTATAATTGCATTGATTAGAATTAAATACATTTATGTCAATTTAAATCTAATGACTCGTAAATTTATAATAATTCATTTTTAAAATTATCAATGATTATTCACTTTTCGTATATTTTAAAATTAGAGAGAAAAATTAAAAAAAAATTCTAATTTTATGACGACGCGTATAATATTTAAAGTTGAGACCTATAATTTTCGAATTGAGGAAGTATTTAAAACTAAAATAATGCAGCAGGTAGAAAGCAAAAATAAATAATTAAAAAAGAAAAATAAAAACATATAAACCAAAATTTTAAGGTAGTTACGTCGGTTAGAGGCTACTAAACGTCCCAATTGGATTCTCTCCCTTGTGTACAAGATGGGGAAGCAGAGGTGACGATCAAGTTCCGCCGGCAACGGTGGCGCTAGTTTTTCTCTCTATTTCCCCCACCTTCCTCGAACATAAACAAAATTATCCATTATTAATTTGTAATGACTATTAATTAATTGTTTCCCGTCAATCTCTACAATGCCTCACCATCTCGAGCCTGCAGACGGCGTCGTTGCGGTGGCCATTGACAATGACAAAACCATCCAGCATGCTGCTAGATGGGCTATCAGTAATCTGTTGAGCAACAAGAACAACAAAATCACTCTCATCCATGTCAGGAAACATCATCGTAGGTACCCTCTCTCTTTTTATTGACATTTACAAGTTATTTCACATTTCAGAAAACAAAAGTGATTTTTATGTTTAAAAAGAAAAAGAATCTCATTTGTCAAAATTTTATTTTTTAACAAAAAGATGTTATTTTTTAATGACACAATGTACACATTTTTTCCTTTGTAATTACATTATTATTGCCCGGTAAACTAAGAATAATGTTCACATATGTTGCAAACAATATTTCTTTTCTGTGTAAAGGAGGGAGTACTCGGGAAAGGGATGGAGCCATAATAACGAATCAACCAATTTGATACTGCCTTCTTTCACAAATACAGTTTCATGTTTGTAAATTTTGTGAACTTTGAGAATATATTCTATTCCATGTTTTCCCCCCTCAATGTAATGAGTCTATGGTTAGTAGCCGTGGCAATGATAATGAAATTGTGATGTTAAACTTAAGGATATTGTGTTATTTTACTATATTATCACTAGAGGCGGAGCCCTACACTGTTAAATGGGGTACCATATTATAAATTTACAAAAGAAAGTAGAAATTGAAAAGGCGAATTAGGAGTATCCTTTAACATTGTAGACTTTTGAAAAACTTTTGAGGGGTCTTTGGTATCCCATCCTTCTACCTAGCTCGGCTCCTAATCATCAACCGAATTGAGACCCTTTTATGGAATAAGAAGTATTTGCAAATAGTGTTTACCAAGGGTGTTGGGAGATCAGTTATTTGCAAATATTGTTTACCAAGGGTGTTAGGAGATCAGGTAGACCTAGCCTTTTGGCAATTGATGCAACCTAGTACTTCATCATGTTATAAGGAAGTTATGAATGCTCTCTTGAAAAATCAACAGTATTTTCCTTGTATTAAACTATTCAATGAGGGGTGTTCTAGAGGACTTTCATGGAGTCGAGACTGCATCATCTTATCCCATTATGATTTATGATAGGTTTGAAACTTAATTTTATTTAGATTCATTACAACCCCTAGACCCGTTGCACCACCTCCCATTGTGGCACTGTGACGCTTCATTGCCTGTTTGCCTGTACGTCAGTAGACATCATTATTTCAGTTATGCGGCTTATGCCCTCATAATCAACTATGTCTAAACTCAACCATGTCTATTTATCACAAACTAGTTGGGGTAGATGGAATATTAAAACATAATAATCAAGAAGGGAAAACAACACTCTATACACACACGCGCGCGTGCAAATAATCAAGTATGTCTATTATCAAGAACTGTCACATAAATGTTGCAGCACTAAGTACATTTACTATGAGACATTCTGCAGAGACTGGTGATTTGAATGGTACTCCTTCAGCTGGACATGATGAATCGATTGATGGTGCTCCACGACTTTTTAAAGCCTTTCGTGCATACTGTGTTCGAAAAGGGGTATGTTGATTGGTGATATAATACAATTTATATCATTTCAAAGATTGTATATTATTATTTGGTAGTTTGGTACCCCCTCCATCTAAAAAAAGTAGTCACATCTACATTTTTTTTCTTGTTTTTAATACATATTGACTCTTTTGTGGAGGGGCGGAAGTAGGAAATATCTTAAGAATTGTACCATGGTTAATCATAGTTAGAATACAATTGAAAATCAGTTGTACCATCATTTTGACCATTGTCTTATATTGGAGTTTGAATTTGAACGTTATTTCAGGTTCAAGCGAAAGACATTGTCCTTGACAATAATGACGTTTGTAAGGCACTTCTAGACTACATACACGATAACATGATCACCAATATTGTTCTTGGCGCTTCAACAAGGAGGAGCCAGGATGTTCCAACTATCATTATCAAATCTGCACCAGGGTTTTGTTCGGTGTATGTGGTTGAAAATGACAAGGTACAGTCTGTTCGACCAGCTGTACATGATACACCATATCATCAAACAATGCAATCTTATTTTCCAACAAAGCACTCTGGATCGGAGGAAGAAGTCAGGTACATAGTATGAAATCAAAGTTGGTTTAGAATTCATTCACCCAATAAATCGAGTTTCAAAATATTTATTCTGTTAAGCTTTTGGTTGATCCAATTTGTTAGCCATATTCTTTTGAAATTCTGATGGGAACAACACAATGGTTATTAGGGAACTGCATAGAATGGAAAGATTTGGGAGGATTCTCAATGGGTCAACCAGTTCGTCATTTAATCTTTCGTTCAGGGGGGACAAGAATTTGTCTAGCCGTCATTCCATCGATGATGACACAGATTTTCCGCACCCACCAACATCTGGATCTATTGAAGTCACTACCCAAAACACAGATTTTAGCTCGTCACCAGAATCTGGAAAGGAGGAAACTCACTCATCGTCCTCGGTAAGTGCAAAAAAGAGTGATGGTGATTTTGTAACAAAATGGCTTAATTTAATGACTGACCTATTGAATTTACCCGGTCGGCAGAAAGATATTAAAGCCGAAATGAGAAGACTGAAGTTTGAGCTGAAGCAAAACATGGAGATGTATAACACAGCTTGCATAGAAGCGGTTACAGCCAAACAAAAGGTTACATTAACCCCCATGAAAATTTTGTGTAATGTTCTCTAGAAATAGTCCCATTTTGTTTTGGTTACAATGAAGGAGTAAAGGTCAAATAAAGTTAAACTTATTGAGAAAATGATTAATGTTGAAAAAAAAAAAAAGATAATACAGTTTGGTGAAGAGAAGGTTCTTGGGAGAATTATACCCACGTGGTTGTGAGTTGTGTTATCAACTTAGAGATAGAAAATATGTACTCCCGAACATATGTGTACTCGCTGTTTCACAAAAAGAGTACCATTTGACATAATTTTGTTCCTAGAAAAGAGTTCTTTTTTTTATATATTAATTATAGTATAAATTGACACACTGCCCTCATGCTTATCACCACAATAACTGCATTTTCGTACTTCAAAACCACTAAACATTCATTATTTAGGAATAAACATGAAAAGAAAATCTATCCTTATTTTTTGCAAAATTTTAAAATTGGTTGTGGGATGGATAGTAACTTTTAAAAATATTACATATGTTACTAAATTCAGGCTAACGAGATTCGTAAATGGAAGTTAGAAGAAGCTCACAGATTTGAGCAAGCACGGCTTGCTCAAGAGGAAGCTCTTGAATTGGCCAAGATGGAAAGGGCTAAAAGTCGGGCTGCTATGAAAGCGGCTGAGAAAGCTCAAAAGCTAGCTGAAATGGAAGCAGAGAGAAGAATGTATGCAGAATTGAAGGCCAAGAAAGAAGCAAAAGCAAAAAACAGAGCTTTGAAATATTTGTCCAATAATGATGTTCGCTACAGAAAATACACGTTAGAAGAGATTGAAGCCGCCACTAATAACTTTTCGAATTCATTAAAGATTGGTGAAGGTGGATATGGGCCCGTTTACAGAGGCATGCTTGACCACACCCAGGTCGCCATTAAAGTTCTTAGACCTGGTGCTGCCCAAGGGAAGAAGCAATTCAAACAAGAGGTATAGTGGTTATTCTTATTAGCTTATTTATGTATTTATTTTTCAATTTGAACTAGAACACTTCTCTATGAAAGTATCTTGTTATAAATACATGTTCTGTCATATGTAGGTTATGGTCCTAAGTCGCATGAGACATCCAAACATGGTCCTCCTCTTAGGTGCCTGTCCCCAGTATGGATGTTTAGTATACGAGTACATGAATTATGGCAGCTTGGAAGATCGACTGTTTCGGAAAGGCAACACGCCTCCAATCTCATGGAGAAAACGATTCAAGATAGCAGCCGAGATTGCAACTGGACTTCAATTCATGCACAGTGCGAAACCCGAACCCCTCGTGCACCGTGACCTTAAGCCAGCCAACATCCTCTTAAACCACAACTATGTGTGCAAAATTAGTGATGTCGGTTTATCACGACTGGTCCCACCTTCGGTAGCCGATGGCATCACGCAGTACTGCTTGACATCAGCTGCAGGGACATTTTGTTATATAGATCCTGAATATCAACAATCGGGTAAATTGGTTGTTAAATCGGATATATACTCGCTCGGGATACTTCTTCTCCAAATTCTGACTGCTAGGCCCCCAATGGGACTCACTCACCCGGTCAAGAGGTCCATTGAAGAAGGAACATTTGCAGAACTTCTTGACCCAAGTGTGCCAGACTGGCCTGTTGAAAAGGCTCTTAGCTTTGCAAAAATTGCACTTCAATGTGCTGAGCTACAGAAGAAAGATAGACCTGATCTTGGTTCAGTTGTTTTGCCAGAGCTTAATCGGTTGAGAGAACTCGGAAGGAACATTGGCAATGTGCCGCGTTCTCCAAATCCGAGTCCACCTGAAAGTTCATCAAGTGACGGGCACGTCAGTGCGATTTAGGTGCGTTTGATCTTTCAAAAGCTGACATCTCGAGTAGAGAAGATAGCACGTCTTGACATTGAATCCTGATCAATGGAAGCGGAAAGGTTCGCGTGCTTGAAGCTTGAGGAGTTTTAATCATTTTGTACATGTACTTTTCGGAGTTTGTTCCTTGATTTCAAGATTTTTTGTGCTCTCAAATTTCGATAGTAATGACTAATGAGAAATTAAAAATGCACAAGGTATAGAAAAGCTTATTTAATACTTGACCTACGACGTCTTCCTTTGCAATTAAATATTTCCACACATAGTATTTGATAACCACAGTAATAAGTCATCCTTAATCAAACTTCAAACTTCCTAAGAATTTTAGAAATTAGAAAAACTCTATGGAAAAGAAAGTAGAAGAAAAATAAAATTTAAAATTTTATTTAAGTTTTCTATTCTTATCTATAAATTATACCGTATCTAAAAATTGTTGAAATTATTCAACTTACTTTTTTTTTTTTTTCTTTTTCAAGTGCTTAGTTTTTTTTATACTGATACTGAAATGTGATGTGTTTTGTATGTAAATTCTTGTTATAGTAGTAGCTTCGGTGGTCAAATAGCATAATAATAATAATCGAATTTTAAGCTATTTATAATTCTAGAAGGGAGGAAGAAGTATATTGAATAACCAAATCAAAGTAGGTTTGATGTACAAAAACGAAAAGAAAAAAAGAAGAACCAATATTCACTTTTATGAAATACGTATAACTTAATATTCGATTGATAAAGTGGTGCAATCTTTGATAATATTCAAATCAAATTGTAATTTTTTTTTTTACGTGGGTGGTGGTAATGGTTCCATTATGATTACAAACACATCAATTTAATATCAATCAATATTCTAATCCCACAAGAATATCATAATACATTAATAATGGATCAGACATTCACGAGAATAAGACTCCACACCATTAAACCTGTAATAATGAGTCAATAATTCTAATAATGGGAAAGATAATATCATCTAAAAAGAAGGAACAAGTGCTCCACTTAAATTAGTTAAAATAAAAAAAAAAATAACACCACTCGAACTTCAGTTTTAACCATTGAACTAAGACTTCGTTGACAATCGTAAAACTTAAAGTAACAATAAAGCTTAAAAATACGTGTATTAACTAGGAATCGGTTACAAAAATATTATGGTAGATAAATGTGTTACAAAAATAGTTAGTTACCAAAAAAAAATGTGATGAAATGACTAGAATAATACGTAACACGAAAGAAATTGGATGATTCACTTTTTTATCATAATTATGAAATGACAAATAATAATTATAGAAAAGTGATATACCAGAGGAGAAAAAGTTGTTTTGATTGTACTTAAAATAATAATAATAGTCCGGACATGTTATTTGAAATCTCAAGGGTTAAATATTTGTTAAAGTAATATGTAATTAAAATATATTCCCAATTTATATTTTCAAAACTGCATTGTAGTATAGGCTGTCATATAAAAAAGTCTAGGAACTCATATGACGAGGAGGAATTTTAGCCTGTAGATATGTCGCATATATGTCATTAGAAACAAAACCGTACCATATACTGCAACTCATCAATTTTAATTTAAAAATCTCAGTTTTATAGGAGAGCAATAATATGTTCACAAACTCTTAAAAATTGAGTTGTTAATGGACTTTTTGAGGTAAGCAACATGGGAAAATAACTCACACTTTTGACCAAATCTTTGTATTACCAAATGAAATGTATTCTTAAAAATCTTAAAAACTACTATGTTATTAAATTTTTTTTTCTATAAAGTATGACATTTTTATTGTTAGATCATAGTGTTAAGTTTTTAAATATATACAAATAAATACAAATTTTCATTGTATGAACTTAATTTATCTTATTAAAAAATTAAAATATACTTATATTAATTTATAATAAAATAATTGTTAAATTTATTTCACAAACCAAATATAAAAATATATTTTCAGCTTCATTTTCAGCTTGACCATCAAACATCATAAATTAATTCATTTTCTCAAAAAATATTTTATTTTTTTTAAATATGTTTTCCTTGTATCAGGCTTAGAAAAGAGGGACCCAAATGTAAAGTTTAAAACATGTGAATAGTAAATTGAGAATTTTTAAACATTGAGACCAAATTTTAAAGGGTTGGAACTTGGATATTACTTTTACACTTCGCACGAATAAAATTACTCGTATGAAAAGGGGGACAAAAATCTAGGGTTTAGTTCATTTTAGAGAGAGAAGAAATATGAGGGTTTAAAGTCTTTAAAAGTTTAATCTTTGAAAGTGCTGACACCTATTTAGCTTTGAGACGAATACAGGGAAGGAAAATCGAAACCTCAAGAAACACAAGCTCAGATCTAAATCAAGTAAGGTTGGCTTATTCTTGACCTAAATTTATGATTCAAGTTGATTTATGCGTCTGATTTTTATCCGATCTTTTCAATTTTCCACACCAAGTTAACAATACTGCTATGTCATCATCAGTTCTAAATTTGTGCTAAGCTACTAATTAGAGTTAGATTCATATCATACGTTATGAATGTGGGATTATGCACGTAATGCAATTTGATAATGAATTCTTCCGTGTAATAGACATCAGAATGCAAAGAAAGATACAAACTTTATTAATTTACAATACTATTAGTTCTAATGTAACAAGGGGGACTAGTCTAGTAGAAGTATAGATAGCCTTCTGTTATAGAGAAAAGTATACTTTCATATGATCTCTTAGAGTCTTTCCTCTTACTTTCCTTTTTTTTTAATCACTTTTTCCAAAATTCAAGGATTCGTAAGTGTATCATTGTGTGGCAGATGGATATTGGTTTATTAGCTTTATTTGTTCCTAGTTGTCCAGGAAATGCGGTGAATCTAAGAATTGTTTACATATAAACACCATAAACATAATCAAGGATATAGGGAGAACGCTAATTGTTGAATTTTTTTTTTAAATGAAAATGTCGACTTTCCTAGATTCGTGAGTTACTTCTTTCACTGGTCTCTTCCTCTGTCCGTTCCTCTCAGCATTTCTTCTCTGCAATAGGACTCCAAATTCATTTTGAGATAATGAGACGGGACTCAAACAAGCAGAGGAGTTTGATTTTAGAGAATGCTGGCATTAATTATGTGGAACACATATTACCGATTTATTGAGGAAGGAAGGAACACTGCCAAGACGATATTTATTTGTAATATTGAAGAATTACATTTTAGGAAAAGATAAGGGCCAACACTCAAGTATGGTTCTAAGACAAAATACAAGCAAATGTTATAATTTTAAGAAAACACAAGATGTTTTGTCTGATTCATTACTTTGATGGCTTTAGGAGTAATTTTTTGCTGATGGAAGTTAGGGTATTAAGTTGGATAGTTGTTTACGTTTTTAATGTCCGTAACATCTTAAAGTTCTACAGGAAAAAAGAAACTGAGGGTAGAGATTGAAAGTGTAAAAGTTCCGGGGAAATCATTACCATCTGTTCAGCGTGGTTTTCATCTAATCAAATGTTCTAGAGCAAAGTCAGTAGCAATTTTTACCATGGCTAGTAATTTACTATGGTAGGAGAGACGAAGACTGGCTCTTGTTTAATAATGACAATGTTATAGTGTTTTATTTTTTATTTTTTTATTTTTAAATATAACTTGGTTTTGCTTTATTGTTTTTTTCTATTGCAATAAATGTTCCAGAGTTGGAGTAATCTTTTTATATCTACTCTGCTTGTGATAGATTAGGCATGGCTTCTGATACACAAGACTGTGTGGAGCAGAATCAGCCGCCACCGCCAAAGATACAGATATATTCTACCCCAAGCAGTGTAATTTCCCCTTTCTGGAGAGGTCTCTCTCTCTCTCTCTCTCTCTCTCTCTCTCTATATATATATATATATATATATTTGCTCTCTCACACACACACAAATTTATAGGCATGGCCCACAGGAGCTTTATATGTAATGTACTGATCGAATTATTCTGTCTACTTCTGTATGGCAGAGAAGTATGAGAGAGAAGCTAAGAAGTATTGGGATAATTTTTACAAACGCCATCAAGACAGAGTCAGATTTCCCCCCACTTTACAGTTACTATCATCGAAAGTTGCTTCAGCATATTTTAACTCGTTCTTCCACTATTATGGTTTTACCATACATTTATATATATATATGTATATATATATATTAACTTTTATAGCACTGTGATTTATGGTAAAGTGAAGAGAATTAAAAAGGTTCAGGATGAAATTCTTATTGTTTATTAAAATGTAATTGAATTTTGACGAACTGAACATTTAGTCTAATGTTAAACTTGTACCTATTTCTCATTCTGCCTTGTTGGGGAGGGGGAAAATGGGTTATCCACATCCTGATACTTTTAGTAGAGTCTGATGCTTGATTTGACTGCCAATTTGACTAAATTTTTAAATTTTTTTTCCTGTCAAGTATGACTAAACTTAAGCTTATGATTTTGTGTTTTTTTCAATCAGTTTTTCAAGGATCGGCACTACTTGGACAAGGAATGGGGATGCTACTTTTCTGTTAGTAAAAAGCCAATAATAATTAGTAGTTTCTGTTGTAATTATAGTAAAGTTCCAATTGTTTTCAACTTTATTAGTATTTTGGTTTTCAGGGGGCGGGAGAAAAAGTTATTCTGGAGGCAAGTTTCTTTTATCCTTCTTGCTATGCCGTTTTATTTGTCTTTATTTGCATATGGTTGTTCCTCTGTTGAATTCCCAAGTTTTGTTATTGCTCATCAGATTGGCTGTGGGGCAGGAAACACAATCTTTCCCTTGGTTGCTACATATCCCGATATGTTTGTTCATGCATGCGATTTCTCACCACGCGCTGTCAACTTGGTCAAGGTTTGAGAGCTTATTATTCTATTTTGTTTTCCACAACAATATTTTTATAGCATTTGAGAAATTAGCTCATCCTTTAGGTTTATAATGTGGAATAACAGTTGGAAAATTTTAACTCGATTTATCCAATTAGTTCCTCATTACCTATAATCAAAAAATGGATGCATCTCACGTATTACTTATATATATAATTGATTCCATTTACTGATTGCAGGTGCATAAGGACTTCACAGAAACCCGAGTGAATGCATTTGTGTGTGACCTAACAGCTGATGAGCTCAGCAACCAGATATCTCCATGTTCAGTTGACATCGTAACCATGGTAGTCTTTGTTGACTCTTTCTTTCTTTCTTTTTATTCATTTATTTATTTTTATTTTTTTTAAATACAAAAGATGCTTTTATTTTAATTATAAAATTTTAAATTTACTTTAGTGGTTGAATGTAGTTGAACTCTTGTGCTGTTAATTAAGAAGCTGACCAGTTAAGCAGATCTTTGTCTTATCTGCAGTCTCCCCTGAGAAGATGTCTCTGGTGTTCCAAAACATAAAAAGAATTCTCAAGGTAAGACATGCCAGTGTTAATTGATTTGAAATAATTTCCTGCATTTACATTTTATGTTTAGTCAACTTGGTCAAATGGGAAATGTTCAATTGACAAAATATTGCACTTGAGGGTTTGAAAGCCAATTTCATAAAAAACTCCAGTTTTATTTCGTTTAATCTTTTAACATTTAAAGACACTATTTTTCTTGTTTCCAGCCGAATGGATATGTGTTGTTCCGCGACTATGCTGCTGGGGACCTTGCTCAGGTTTACTTCATCATATTAATAATATTTTATAATTCAGTTTGTGCTTTAATGGATGCTTATAGTTTAAATAACGCGCCTGAGGAAAAGATTGTTTAGCACTTTAGCTTAATTAACCCGTGGCATTGACTAAATAATACAAGGGTTGAGTACTTGACTTTCCTTGTATTAACTTCGTTGACGTTTTATTTACAGGAAAGATTTGCTTCAAAGGATCAAAAGATCAGTGAGAACTTTTATGTCAGGGGGGATGGCACTGTAAGCTCTTCTAGTCAGTCGTATCAATTCATTTTGAATTATCAACAACCTTTTTTTTTTAAGGCCAGCTTTTTTGTGTACCCTAACCCAATTTATGTTTACAGAGAGCGTTCTACTTTTCTGACGAGTTCTTGACAAATTTGGTCAAAGAAAATGGATTTGATATAAAAGAGCAGGATTTGTGCTGCAAGCAAGTCGAAAATCGTTCACGAGAAATAGTTATGAATCGGTACGTTATCTGATCAGATATATTGTTTCTGTTGTAGATTGTGATTTTATTACTTGTCATTTCTTGGTGGTTAAATTGTAATTGTTTTCTGATTATAGGCGGTGGGTCCAAGCTGTCTTCCTATTAAATGGTGTGAATGGTGTGTCAGGCACACAAAATGAAATAAAGCTAGAACGCGTCTCTAAGGAGGGTTGTAAACCTGAGAACAATTTGATAGACCCGGAAATTGAGTCTGAAATCGACATATCTGAAGGAATGGTTGAAATGTTTGGTATCTCAAATTCCGATGATGAGGTAAGAAATTCTTTTTAACTGTTCCCCTCTAAATACACAATACCATACTGTCGAAATATATCAATTAATTCCTCCTCTCCACTTTCATCCCGAAATTTTTGTTAGTTTGCCTGGTCCCATTTTGTAATTCCTACTTTCCTTAGTCCTGAAATTTTTTTAGTTCTACCATTTGAATGCATTTATAATTGAGGCGGAGTTCATTACCCATACAACCCACCAAAACATATAGACCAATGTCAGTAATCTTTTCAAGGCATGTTTTGGTTTGTACAATTAGAGAGGGGGTATGCTGGATTATATGGTCAACCTTTATCTGATTAAAACTCTCGGCAGCCAGTTTTACTGTGTCATAAATTGGGACAGAGGGAGCATAATCATTACTCCCTCTTTTCCGCAAGGAGCATAGTCATTACTCCATCTTTTCCGTAAAATGAGACCCTTTCCAATTTTTAAGAGTCAATTCTCGAAATCCTAAAGTCTAAAATTGATGTGAGTCCAATTAATAGGATTGGAAGCAACAAATCTTTAAAGAGAAACTTTATTTGTGTACAACATCCACGTTTATTGATTAAATATAGATGAATTTATGTTAATTTTGGAACTTAGTATTTCGATGATTGACTTTCAAAAATCAAATAGATCTCTTGTCGATATTGTTTATCGTCTGCTACCCCTCAATGAAAATGTGAAAGGGCATCTTGATGTTTTTTATTTCTTTTGTTGGGGAGGAGGAGAGGGATTCCTTTTGATGATTTTAGATTATTTATACCAGTCTTTTCCTTGGGATTGTTGACTTATTCTTCTTGTTTGTATTGCTTCATTTTAGATTATTGAGGTGAACGTAACTGACTGGAGTTTCAAGATAAAACTACTTTCTAAAGAGTTCCAACACACCTGCAAATCAACTGGTTTAATGCTATGGGAATCTGCTCGGCTTATGGCTTCCGTCCTTGCAGACAATCAGAATATTGTTGCAGGGAAACGGATTTTAGAGCTGGGATCCGGCTGTAGCGGGGTTTGCTCAATGATTTCCACTAAATCTGCTGACTTTGTGGTTGCCACCGACGGAGACGAAAAAGCACTCGAATTGTTGTCCCAAAATGTTGTTTCCAATCTCCGATCTTCCTCTCTTTCGAAACTAATAGTGAAAAGACTGGAGTGGGGGAATAAAGACCATATAGAAGAAATCAAGAAATTGAATGGCGGTGGGTTTGAGGTCATTTTGGGAACAGATGTAACTTATGTGGCCGAAGCAATATTACCCCTTTTTTCAACTGCAAAGGAGTTGATTTCAACCAAAAGGACAGAAGTGGAATTTCAACCAGCTCTTATTTTATGCCATGTTTTTCGAAGAGTTGATGAGCCATCTATACTTTCAGCCGCGTCTCAATTTGGTTTTAAGTTTGTTGACCGGTGGCCTGAGGAGACCTCGAGTGTTCATTGTCAAAGCATCATCAGGAGTTGGTTCTCGAAGAATGGCCGGGGCCGGGAAGAGTATATTAAGAATTCTGCCCTGAATATTATGTACTTCACTACTGTATAATTGGGAATTCTTCAAATGTCTTTATTTAAAAAATTTTAAAAAAATATTTCGGAAAAAATCCGAAGACAGAAAAGACATTAATCCCAGTTTTGTGGATGTATGTAAGGTGCGTACTAGTGTTATAATTCATATTTCTGTAAACCGTTATGATACGGTTTTGTACCCAAAAAGTTTTGAAGCTTACTGAAAAATTCATATTAATATTCTGCCTTGTCATTAGTCTTGGTAGGTTGGGGGCTGCTTGTTTTTACATCTCGTCATTAATGTAAATATTGAGGCTAAAAGGAAATAAAAATTAATGCAAAATGGAAATACTATATTTATTAAGATAAATTCAAATAAGCATACTTGTAAAAAAAATTAATATCAACAATAATGGTAAAATTGATGGTTTAAAAAGTTTTAGTAAAATTGTATATTTTATTTTCTTTTCCTTCTCAAATTTTTGGAGTTCCAAACATTAGACTAAAAGTAGTTGAGCAGAATTTGCAGGAAGAATATATGGTAAATGAATATCTGCATCTTGTGAGACAAAACTCTTGAATCTCTTATATGTATAAAACAACGTACACTTGTAACCTAACAGATGTGAATTGACGTGCCTCCATCATCCGTACATTTTAAAGATTCTTTCTTTTTCCCTTTTTCCTTTTTTTTCTTTTACACAGTCCAAAACCATATTGAGTTTGTAAATTTATTATGAAACTAAACAACGAACGCAACTACCAATGCTAGTGGACGCAGCTCGCATACACCTGAATACATACATCTAGAATATCCAAATACTTTCCAGATTTGAACAAATCTTTCAACACAAGAATGTTGGAGCGTGCAACTACGACGAGGGCATTCCACGCCCAGACTATCAGCAAGAATAAAATTACAAAGCCCCGAAGGGGAAACCCCTAGGCTGCTCAGAACATACGTCTGCTTGGTTTGCTTCTTCCTTAGCCAGAAAATCTGCACAAAAATTGGACCACTAGCATTCCCAGTTGTAGGTCAATAAGTCCCTAATGTCTTGGACCACTTCCATACAGGTTATTTTCAACTTATGCAGAGTTAATCAAATTTATCACAACTTAATTGTGAATTTCCAGGACAAAAGTAAGCCTTGTCTAGCTGCTGCAAGCTCCCGCCGCAGTGTTGGTCGGTACAGGCCCCAAGGTTGCCGGTGAATCCAGAAAACCAAGACCCATTCTCATCTCGGATCAGACTCCGCATAACCGCTTTACTTCCAGTTCCATAGAGCTGCAAAACACTGCAGGAAGTGATTGCTTATTTCTAAGTTTTTCTTATCGTTTGGAATTTTCCAAAACAATTTTTATTAGGTCATGTGAGTCTTTAGATCATGCACGAAGAATAATCCCAAGTGGAGTAGAACCTGAAGGTTATATAAATTGAGTCTTATCTATTCTAGTTTCTTAGGACAATATATCTCAACCGTGATAATTTGAACTTTCTAAGAGATCAAAGACAATCGTTGAAAGAGAATCACTATAAGCACACAATCCTGGCACACACAATAAATGGATCGACACAAACACAGATTGATGATTGCGATGGGGGTGACAGATAGAGGGTAAGCACGCAGAGCTTCAAGCATTAAGTATGTAATGATGCATGAAATAACTATATGTGCTCACTCTCTTCTGTCCCCTCGATCCATCAACTGAACAAACACAAACCCTAAATTCAAAATGCAACACGCACACACATGATACACAGATGTTAGACTTTAGGTATCAAATCATATAAATTATACCATAATTCTAACTTGTAATATTGTTGAATCATTTGTATGAAATTGATTTGAGGTACTTCTTTCTATCCGGATTGATTTCCTTCGAATTCCTGCAAGATCGTAAAATGACAAGAACCAAATATGTATGTATATGTATATATCATTTTGAAAGAAAATTTCTACAAGTGATTAGCTTGCTCCCATCAGCCAGATTGGGTTCTTTAGCATGCCTCACATGTAACATACCTTGAGAATTTTATAGTGAAGCCTAAGACCCATGGTATACCAAATTCCAATCATTTCAATTCACATTACAATGAACCTAATTTAATAAAATAAGTAATTAATAGGTTCATGTAATCTTGCAAACATGAAAGGATGAATATGAGTATCCATTTATCTTGCACTTCTACATCTACAGGGGTATTAACTGGTTATTATTCCTTGTACTGGATTATATCTAACTAAATTTATTTAATGTACTCATTACCGAAATATTATGGAATAATAAATATAAAGATATTTTTTTTTAAAACCATAAAAATTCCAACAAATTCCCACTTGGTTTTAAAATTCAAAACAATGCCATAATATTGTGCTTAACCTCAAAATTAAAAAAATGTATATTAATGTAGTTGACCTGGGTCTACACAATATATATTTTTCAAAATTAAGACTAAGAAACAATAAATAAAGAAAGTCATATCCAAAAGGTCCACTGTTCATAACATACTCAGAACTTAGGAACCCAAGTCAAGGTTTCCTCCCAACTTGAGTATTAGCCATTAAAAAGTTGTGTCATATGCAGTTCATAGGCTTAAACAAATTTAAGAAACAACGTTCCACCTATTGAGGCCTTTCTGTATACAACCTGCAAGTGTATACCTAATAGAGTAGTTGGTCTAGGGCAAAAGAAAAAATCATATATCCAAAAGGTTCACTGTTCATAACATACTCAGAACTTAGGAACCCAAGACAAAGCTTTCTCCGATCTTGAGTATTAGTCACTAAGAAGCTGTGCCCTATGCAGTTCATATGCCTGACCAAATTTGAAAAACAACGTTCCATCTATTGAGGCTTTTCTGTATACACCCCGCAAGTGTATACCTAATAGGGCAGTTGTTCTCAGGGCAAAACCTGTGAGTACTCACGATCAACAATATAATGACTTGTCATTTAAATATACCACCATAAATACATTTATCAATTTGTTTAGATATTATAATTACATCATCAAAATATGGACAACTCCATAATCTACTCCATAATCCGAACATGACAATTTGAATATATAGGAAAAATATTAGTTTAAAGGATATTCCAAGTTATCCTTCAATGTTACTTATTTGAGAATGACTTCCTATTATTGAGTATATCCCTTATTTAGTGGCGATAACTGAATCGTTATCAGGATAAATTATTCAACACCATATACAACTCATAAATGTTTTAGAGGCTTATTGAGATACATGAGTTCATATGCAGTCAAAACCATAGGCACACTCGACTTGCATGGTAGACAATATAATACGCCTTACTTATACGCTTCCATATAATTGGCAACACATTACAGAGACATATTGTATTCTGAGTTAGTATAACTCGAATGCCTCATAAATCAAATATAAGAACCCTTTTCATATCTTACAATCCTTCTCACTTTATCTAGTGAAATTTATCAATTTTTGATAAATATATGTCAATTATTTTAACAGAAATAAAAGATTTAGCAACAAAAATATAAGAAAATTTTGACTCGTCCACGATCCAACATTCTGAAGATAATTTAGGACAACCTTTTGTTACTTATCTTCTTAGTCAAATGATAATGAATCATTCCTCTAAACAATA
>JAUMHB010109901.1:0-28840 GCA_032359685.1 Pittosporum tobira
GGTTACAACAAATGTTCCAACAGTTTGCATGTCAAGCAAAGCGATACTTGGTCATGTTTAGGTCCAAATATTGTTCTTGAAATTCAATTTTTTTAATTAAAATAATTATATAGATAAAACAGATGAAAGTGTTGGATGAGAAGTTCTTTAACAGATGAAGAGAAACAATGAAACAAACAGAAAGAAAACATGAAGCTACTGAAAAATTATAAACTTAACAAACCTGATAATATATATAAGCTGCATAGAACAAGATCAGAAGCGGCATGATTGCCCACAGGGATATGGTGCTGACAACACCTATAAGTACAAAAGTAGAAAGGAGCTGCCCCACTTGGCTCAGAAACATATTACCGACATTCGCAACATTGCGATCTATGTCACCCAGATCATTGGCAAACCTGTTGATCATCCGTCCAATTGGATTAGTGTGGAAGAATACCATCGGAGCTCTGAGTAGTGAAAATAGCATTGCATCATGAAGTCTTTTAGCTGCATAAAGACTTGAAGTGATCAACCAAAATGAGTTTGCCAGTGTCACCATCACCTGCATACAATCAATATATGTGTAAGCTCACATAAAATGTAAGGGTATAAACAAGTTATTTTTATAAAACTATCTTTATTAGCTTATTAAGCTACTTGAATAAAGTTCTTTCATTTTTTAATCAAATAATTAGCATAAAAATGAATTTTGGTAAGGTCATTTTAGCGCAGAGAGAGAGAGAGAGAGAGGTCCCAATGCTCAAATGAGACAAGAAAGGTATAGTCTCAGATGCATAAGTGTTGCTGTTGGCAATCAACCATGAATATACCTGGCCAGATGACAATATTGCGTACACAAGAATATAGAAACCTGGTGCATAACTCTTCGAACTGCTTTGTTTTGTCCAAACACTTAACCATGTACTACTCAAAACTCGAAGGACTTCAGTTGAAATGTAGCACAAGAACAGTATCGAGACAACCCATAGACCTCCTAAGGCATTTTTGTACCTGGGAAAAATGGCAGCAGTATGAAAACGTCAAGTCATTGCTTGTCAATTGGAGACAATAAATAAACTGATTAAAAAGAACACTTTCTAATATTACCTCACTAAAACATTCCAACTAACAACACCCGTCTCCCGCTCTTCCTTCTTGATGAGAACAGATTTACCTTCTTTCCTTCTCTTCGTATTACTTGAGTCATTTGCGAACTCATTTTGTACCCCATTATCAGAAGGTATCGAGGATTTATAGTCAGAGTCAATGCTTGTTTTAACATCATTTTCTTTTACATGATCTTCCATTTTTCCAGCATTTTCCATTAGCTTTTGGAACAGTGGACCATTTTTGGAAAGTTCTTCAAAGGTGCCCTCCTCTTTCACCATACCATCAGACACTAGGATAATTTTGTCCACTTGAGGAAGAAAATGTAGCTGATTTGTGATGAGCACTCTAGTTTTCCCTTGCAACTCTTCCCTAATACATTTGTTGAAAACCTAAAAATAATTGAGACTCAAGATCAGAGAAATGCAAACAAAGTGAAAATGTTAAAGACTTTGGAAGATTCTACAAATGTCCGTGTGGGACACTTGTAAGATACCTATGCTTCAGTACAATCTCAACACCTATTGAAACTTCTTTTTTATATCTCATGATCTCAATATAAATTTTCATGTTGACAATAAGACTTATGCGTACCTAAATGAGTCCAAGAAACATGAGACTTGATATTGTTTTAGTTTGTTAAGAACATAAATTTCCAAAACAAAATTAAAGGCAAAGGATAACTAATTAACGTAAACTGGTATACCCCCATATATACATATGTGTATATATATATACACACATGTATACACATATACATACATACATGAGCATGCATACTTATAATTTTTGATGAATAGTAATTTTATTGACCGAGGCACCAAGGGGGTGTCACCCAAACACAAACAAGAACAGGGGAGATAAACAACACAAAAACAACAATCCCTTGCTAACCCGCACTAAATCATGAATAAAGACTAAATTCCCTAGTATTTACATACAGATATATACTCCTTAGTAATTACATAACATGATAATATGGTTTTTGCTTATTTTTTCGGTTCATGGAGTACTAATATGTAACTTCTATAATTTAAGATTTACTCAATATCACTAAATATTTTATAAAACAATTTTTAGTTTCAAAGTATATAATGTCTCTGTGTCCTCTTCATGTCCGAATCTGGCTTTCAAGGAATCAGTGGTTTTTAGTAACTTTATAGAGATTCACATTTCATCTTTTATCTTATGTTCATTGTTGAGATGATTAATAACACAGAATGATTACCTCTCGACCAACATGAGCATCCAGAGCACTTAAAGGGTCATCAAATATGTAAATATCTGAGTTGGAATATACGGCTCTGGCCATGGAGACTCTTTGTTTTTGTCCCCCACTAAGGTTCACCCCTCTTTCACCTATCTCCGTGAGATCACACCCCTGGAAAGGTAATATATACACGAAGTTAAGGCTAAAGCCCTTTTAGCAGAAGTGAAACACTGCATATTAATGAAAACTGAGTACTACATCCTCTGTTACATAAAAAGAGTCCCATTTGTCAAATACTATCCCCAAAAAAAGCTCCTTTTCTACTAGTGATAGGGATAAACAAGGAAAAAAAAACTTATCCTCTTTTTTTCTTTTCGGATGGATGGAAAAGAGAAATAATCCCCAGGATTCAAAAATTTTGAAAACTGGACTCTTCTTGTGGAGCAGAGTGATTAACGTTGAGATACTTAACATGAAGTAAGTCAAGGTCTTGATGCAATGCAGTGACGTCTACTGCCCGCCAATAACGCATCGGCTCAAAGTTTGATCCAAATAATATGTTTTCACGTACCTGGAAGAAGAAAGATTCTGAGTAAGATGCCTAGATTCTTTACGAATTAGTCTTTTTTTTTTCTTTGCATGAACTAACTTTAGCTAAAAGACATTAACATGAATAAAATATGAGCATGTTGAAGCTTACGGTAGCATTGAAAATCCAAGAAATTTGAGGAACATAAGCAACAGTTCCTCTGATGACAACACTTTCACGTTCTGAAGGAGGAAGCTCTCCAAGCATTGCTGATACAAGCGAGGTCTTTCCCTCTCCAGTACCACCAACAATTGCTACTAGGCTGCCAACTCGTATCTCCACATATATACTTGATAATGTTGGCTTTCCAGCCTGAAAAATATGGATTCAAAGCTAACCAACATGAAATACTGGAAATATTTTAAATGAAACACTAGTTCACTCTAGTGATCAGTTTGGAGGACGAGTGGGGTGGATATATTCACACACATATGTACACACACACACAAACAGAGAGAGAGAGAGAGAGGGAGGGGACCTTTGAATCCCATGAAAAGTAACCATTCTTGATTGAGATAGCAGGAAGCCCTGGTTCAAGTGGTGGATTAGGTAAGAGAATCCTCTCTTCGGTTAGGAACAATTCCTCCAACCTCTGTAAGGAGACATTGGCATTGACAACCTGCAAGCCAGAGCCTCACTTAGATCCGAAAAAACTTGAGAGTAATGTTATGATTTCGAAACCAATCAAATTGAACACTAAAAGTAGAAGAAAGTGTATTTGTGTCAGATGAAAGACGATGGCCAGTAGTGCTTTGCAGAAAAGTTTCGGAAAAAAGTTTGAAGATGAAATAGAAGAGTATGCAACATAAAGATTACAAGTCCTCTATTATGTAAGATTTGGTGTTAAGTTGAAACGATAGATGAATCGACTCTTACTTTTGAACAATATTGACTATAATATGCAGCTAATTAATGCACAAATGGAATCATAAATTCTTCTATCAAACAAATAAAGAGAGACACAAAGAGGAGCCAACTAAGTCCATTCCACAGCATCACTCATCTGCAACAAATTATGTTTAAACAATAATGATATACTCCTGATTGTCCTAATAATTATTTCCACTTAGTTGCATTCCTAACTTGTTTAATTTCTTGACTTACAGAGGCTCCACAGATGAATTTTGAAGTTAGCTGGCCGCTGGAACATATTTCTAATTAATTAGACTAAAGGAGAAGATAGTAACTACTCGTTCACTAACATTTAAATGTATCGATTAACAATCAACCTATTTTAGATGCAACAATCCATGAAATAATGGTATCAACAGATAGAAACATACTATAACCAAGGTGAAGAATGGAGAAGAACCTGAGTTATTAAATTTGGAAGCATGTTCAAAGGGAATCGTAATACAGCAAATAGAGAAAGTGATGTAAAAGCCCTTGCTGGTGTCAATTCTCCACCAAGAAAAGTGAAAACCGCAAATGAAATCACCGTCACGAGAACCGGGATGCTGTTTAGAATAAAGCTGTTACACTGTAAAATGGAGTAGGAAAAATGAGTGAATACTGACATTAGTTCATAGTCTCAAACATTTTCAATTTTGCAGATTAGAGGACTGCCTTTACAAGTCGTGCATCATGTCATACCGCTCCCAACAACTGCGCTTTCCTGAACCATGAAAGTTCATCATTCCGCATGCTTTGAACTTTAAGCTGGAAACTCTCCTCCCAAGCATAACATCTGACATTTGTTTATAATAAATTAGAGAAATAGAAACATGTAAAGCACAAAATGTCTAAAACACCCTCAGCAGAATAAACCATACTTCACAGTGTCCATGGCAGCTAAAATTTCATTCATTGTGCCGACTCTCCTGTCCGTACGTTCCAATCCTTCCTTGGATAGCTTACGCAT
Organism: Pittosporum tobira; assembly: GCA_032359685.1. Taxonomy (NCBI): domain Eukaryota; kingdom Viridiplantae; phylum Streptophyta; class Magnoliopsida; order Apiales; family Pittosporaceae; genus Pittosporum; species Pittosporum tobira. The sequence goes on from JAUMHB010109901.1 coordinate 4,753, forward strand.
TTTGCTTACAATAAATGTCTGTTTGCACCAAACATTTTGAAGTATGTAAGACCTGATATTTTTTATAAAAACACACAACCAAAATGGGAAAAAATTGAAGGGGAAAAAATTTCCTTTCAGGATATATTTTATCTCAATGATGGGGCATTACTTTTCCTTATCCAAAGATCAGGCTATAGAAACAACAGTACCATTTTCATTATTTTAACATTGACCTTAGCATCTGTCTCCTCCCTAGAAAAAAATATAATCAAATTCCATCACTATGGTAAACACAAGTAGAGTGAGGAATAAGAAAAGTAAACAATTTTATGATGGGTGTAAAAAAAAATAAAATATTTTCGAATGAATATAAGGTCATAAATTTGTGATTAACATAATGATTTAAACTATGTGTTAGTATTTGTTGAATTCGTTATATCAAGCGAAAGAACATCTAGAATAAGAGAATTAGGTTAAGAAATAAAGTGAAGGAATATACATGATGGCCATGTTCCACCGCTCAAATGCCACAAAAGGCTACATACCAAATAGAAGATGCATATACATAGGTTTGCAATAAGTGCTCTCCAAAAAGAAATCCTACTTGTAACAGGAAACAAATCACCTAATTAATAACCAATAATCAACAAATAGTCACCTAATGAATAACCAATAATTATATTTATAAAGAAGCATAGCTCTCCTTATAATATGAAACAGTAACTCCTAATCGTACTAGGAGATTCACACCTTACCATGGGGTCACCTCAATATATTACAAGAAGTATCCTCAACTGAGGTTGAGAAGCTCTCCCCTATACATCTTCAGGTACTATTTCGAAAGGAAATGCAAGAGAAGAGATATGATATGACATGAAATTCTGTTATTTTGTCAAGTTGTGATGAACCTAAGAGTTTACTTAGTATAATTATACAATTTATGTGTAAAACAACACAGTATTTTTTTATTTTATTTTTTTATCTAGACTTGTAAATGTGAAAGTGTGGTATGTAATTACTAGGATGTATGCTTATTAAGTGTTGTTGGTGTTTGAAATGGAGTAGTTGGGATAAAGATACTTAAAGCCACAAAGATTACTCTTCCCCTTTTATCTTGCCTCCCTGGGGACGGGGACGTGACAAAATAATGAGATTCTTTGGCTGAAAGTAACAGGGTAAATTCAGACAAAGAAATTAACAGGGTAAATTTTTCTGAAAATCTTTTCTCCATTCTTAAATGTTTAATGCAGGCTATATGGTAGAATGGTTAAAAAAAAAAATTAAAATAGTAAATCAAGTTGAGCGAGTCAATCCCTGCAGATTCGGAGGCATGTCATTAACCAAGAAAAAACTTAAAATACTATCAGCAGCCATGAATGGCAGAAAAGAACTTCATTTACCTGGATGGGGAACATGAGAACTAACACGAGGGAACCAAGAATTGAAGCAACACCTAATTCCTGGTAGAGAAGGACCTGGGCCATAATAATACGAAATGGACATGACCACAAGCCATGAAGTTGTTGGCATGTTTGCTGAACAAGTAAGAACATATTAGTTTACAAAGCACAAGATACAAAAAACTTTAATGACATTTTGAGTTTTTTATCAAAATTGAGAATCAGAATCAGAAATATGATAATGCATTTACTGAAAACTTACATCTGGAATTAATAGTCAGTGTTATCACAGAAATATAGGAGACAATCCTCACTAGAGTTAAAATTCAGGTGACAAAGTTGAGACTATCAAAAACAAAAAAGAAATGTAGTCATCTCAACAGAGCACGTCATGCATCACCCTCGTAAATGATTGGGCATTGCTTCTAGGCCAGTGAAATAGCCTCAATCCGCAAATTTCACTGCTCAACTTAAATTTTTGGGTCAAGTTGTGTACCAATAACTGTAAACATATAATCTCAGTAGTTGCACAAATAATAAGCAGCCTTCAGGTGTAAGTAATGTGCAAGTCTCAGTTGACCCCAGCAATATCTAATGATGCGAAAGCAAAAAAAAAAAAAACCAAATATGCACCATAGGTTTCTCCACACTTTCGAAGAAGCAGTTAATCCTCTCTCTCCATAAGCGCCACAGACTATGCGAAACCAAATCGAGATGTCTCCTCCATTTACTTTCCAAGCCTTAAGTATCCTTCACATTACCCATAAAATACCACACAACAAGAACACCACGGTCCATAAATTCCTATCCGCCTCACAATGCAATAGTAAGTGATCAACTATCTCAATCTGGCAGCAACACATGATACATCTACTCGCAAGCCGAATCCCTTGCCTTTGAAGGTTATTTTGGGTGATGATCGCACCCAAAGTTGTCATCCAACAAAAGAAATCCAACTTTTGTGGCGCCCGAACTCTCCATATCGGTCTTCAAGGCACATGTCTAGCTCTAACACCTTGTAGGACCTAAGAAACAAGCGGACCAAGAACCCACCACTGTTATGCTTTTGGCACCCAAATCGATCCTCCCACTTAAGGGACAGTTCCCTCCCCCCTACCACAGTCAGACTCTCCCTCCACCCATTGGAAAATGTTACTCTATCTCTATAAAGAATTTTCCTTATTCGGTTAGTTATTGTTTCAAACAACTCATTTATTCTTTTTCCTTCTTTAGGCCGGAAAATCTTTCATATATTCATTAACTAATTACCCGTTAAATGAAAAAAATATAAAATTTCCAAACCATGACTAGAAATTCCTAAATTCTCATATATCTTGCGAGTTTGTGAGACCTCTTGTATTGTATTTGTGAGACCTTTTGTATTGTACTGGCATACCTGAAGTGAACTGGCATCTGTAGTTATCATGTTTGTTATCCTTCCAGCAGGGAATTTCTCCCGTCCCTCGTGGGTTAGCCTTAAAGACTTGCGAAACACAGAAGCCACCTACATATAAAAACAATAGTATGATTGGTCACGGAAAACATGTTCAAGAACTTTGAGAAGAAGAATGCTTATTTTAAAAGGAAATTTTAAAAAAATATGTCTTCACAAAAACTAGAATAGAAAATTTTCAACATGGGACATAAAATGATGATTTGAGGTTGACATTCCATTAAACCTTCACAAAAATGAGAACGGATTAACTTTTCAACATAGGGAAATAAAGTGATGATATCAGGTTGATGTTCCATTAAACCTCAAAGGAAAATCATAATTGGGATTCTTGCCAAGGAAATATATAATAGTTTGATTTATGTAGTCGTTAACCTTTGGATATATATAGGATGCTTTCAGGACAGACAATTACTAATTCTATTACTTGAAAGTGGTGAAGAATTCCAGTTACATTATTAGAACTGGAAGGGAAATATGTACATATAAATAGAAATATATACAACACTACAGTAGTAGTCAGATATCTTCGAAACATGTCGAGCAAGGAATTTTTCGAAACAATCAAATATTAAAGTGTCCCTCCACCCTCTACTATTTATATGCTCTTGTTTGAACAACATGGCTGCTGGTAGACGTGTGTCTAAAGACCCTGGGTAACACTGCATTGGTTTTCCCTTTTACGGACATGTTACTAATTAGATGGCAGAGAGTGAGGCACTTTAAAAAAAGGTTAATACTGTCGATTACAATATTCTGCAGATCTGCAGCCAAGAATGATTACTATTGTTGGTTCATGCTCTGGCATAGATATAGCTCCTTGTCATTCTTCTTATGAGAAAATTTTGTTGCGAACTATAGTTCATCATGTGCACACGGAAAGCCAACATGAGGGTGATTCCCTTGTTCATTTTTGGCTAATACTTTGTAACGGAGTTGCTCAAAATTTTATCATAGTAATAAGTTAGGTTTTGTTCCACCGCTGGTTTCTTCTGGAAAAAAAAGAGAGGTCGGTTTCAACTTGCAAAGGTTAACCAAAAGAAGAAGAAGAAGATAGTTTTCAATAAAAAAAAAAATTATTATTAGTATTAAGCAATTTAGAATGAATTATATGTCCAACTTCAATTTTTGGTGGAGCCGGGGGTGGATGAAGGAATCAGAAGTGGACAATATGTACAGTAAAATATGTCCTCATGTTTTAATGTTCGGGTTTTATTGTTTGTAAAAAATAAACTAAACATGTTTCATTACCCAACGACCAATCATTTTCTGAAAGAGATAAAAGAAGAACAATCAACATAGACTTAGAATTATTATTAGAGAAAGAATATTACCAGAGTTGACCTTATCCTGAATCCAACGCGTATCACATTTTGAAAATATTGAGCTTCACATAGAACTCCTAATGACTGGACCAGGCAAAGTCGTCTAGTTAGAATAAAGATGAAAAAATATGTATAAAATAAAAATACATGTGAGATGTGTTTTACACCTACATTTTATACCTACATCACTACATCCAAACTCCAAATATAGATAATTATAAAATCAACAGTAAGTCTTCTTATAACAAAAAATAACAAGATACATCAACAGTAAATCTTCTCATAACAAAAAATAACAAGATACATCAGTATATTCTAGTTAACCATCTTGGTCACAGCGAGGCCATTATAACATTCAAGAATTTAGGATATGTATCTATTTTCTCCTTATTGTAATATAGGATCTTTTTGCTTACTGCTGCCATGCGTGCCTCCAAGGGTAATTTTGTATCTTGTCTTTGTAGAGATTGTAGGGCTACCAGCTTTTGAACATTTTCTTTTTTTAGTTCCATTTGTTTTAGGATGAGTGGACTCTTTGTCACCGAATACTTGTATTCACTCTTTTCATCTAGTACAATATCATATTTTTATCAAAAAAGATAGAGAGAGAGAGAGAGGAAAGTGTAGATATTTCAAAACGACAAGAACATTCCATTTGTCAATATTGATTAAGCATTGCTGCTTGAAGTGTCCACTCAACATCCGCTTTGGTTATCTAATGTAAAAAACATAACCTTGGTTCAAAAAATGTCAAGGATCTTATATTGGCATGATGGAGATCATAAACCTTATGCGCGCACCCACTAATCCCACATGGAGAATTCATCACACTATGAACAGGCATTAAAATAGATAACATGATACTATTCCATGATGGAGATCATAAACCTTATGCGCACACACACTAATCGCACATGGAGAATTCATCACACTATGAACAGGTGTTAAAATAGATAAAAGGATACTATTCCATGTAGATTCTCCAGAAGTATAAATGCAATATCAGTTATTAAACAAGAAATATAAATTTAGAATCATACCACGCCAACAAATATTGAGAAGGCATAGGCATAACCGATCCAAGCTGGATCACCTTGCTCCAGTGACTGTATGCAATATCAATTAGCTACAAATTAACTATAAATTTAATAAAGAGATACTATGCATAATAACCATATTCAATAGTTAATCGACCTCTCATAGTTGAATAACTACGATAAAAATTTCCAGTAATGGGTGAGAGGAGTCACAGGAAGAAAAATATTTAAAATTTAAATGTGGACTCCTGATAGTATTATGAGGTCTTACAACTTGGACTTAAGAATCTATAACATCAATATGACATTATCTGATCAACTACAATATAAACAACTAAGTTACTATAAAATATCTGCACTGTTTTATAATTCATACTCACAGGAAAAATTTTAATGTGGACTCCTGATAGCATTAAGTGGTCTTACAACTTCGTATTAAAAACCTATAACATCACTCTTAGGGTGCGTCCACGGTTTCGAGGGTAGGTCCAAAACCCTCCAAAATTTCTCATATATGTACAAAGATGTTAATATATCGTAAGGTGATCCCCCTAAAAATTTTAGTTTGGTCCCCCCAAATTTCTTTTTGGTCTCTTTTGCAAGTTTATTTTGGGAGACTAACTTGAATAATGTGAGACTTTTATTTAGCGTATAAGTATTTTGTGGAGTATAATTATATGTAATCCCCAATATTATGTATATTGTACATGCACTCGGATTTGTCTCATTTGAACGCTCTTAATGAATTTTATGTACTTAAAAAATATATATTTATATAATAAATTATTAATACAAAAAAAAATATTTAAGGTCCCCCTAATTTTGCGAGTATGACTAGGCCACTAATAACTCTAACCTCTTCTGATTAACTTCAACATAAATAATTAAGTCACTATAAAATATCCGCATTGTTGTATAATTCATACGCATAAGCATAAGGAGAGTAGCAAGATTGAACTAACCTGTAAGAGATGGTTTAATATAACGGGCCCCACAAACTGGGAAAGATCATTACCAATCTACAAGTTAGACAAGGAAGAGTTACAAAGCCGCAAAAGCAGTTATCTAATGTACCAATCTACAAGTTAGACAAGGAAGAGTTACAAAGCCGCAAAAGCAGTTATCAAACATTAGAGTTATCATTACTTTAACATAAAATTTAACATCACATTTTCACTGATCATACTTCTCAATACAATTATTCAATATTAACCTCCACCAAAAATTAGTTTGAGGAGAAGTGTTCTAAGTACTAAACTTAAAAATTCACACAGAGGTTCAATTCTTAGCATTCTGGACAGGGAAAATCTGGAACTAAGGTAGTGTGTAAAGCAGCAAGGGGTTTGAGGCAGGGTGACCTTTTGCCGCCTCTCTCATTTACTTTAATGACGTTTATATAGGTAGAAAGATGTGTTTATTTTTCACCAAGTGGCTAATTTATTTAAGGCAGGCTTGTTTGTCAACCCGATTAACGTTGTTGACTCCTTAAAGAAACTGATAAGGAATTTTTTTTCTCTTTTTCTTTCTTTTCAAGCAAATTCATGAAATGTATCCGTATCAATCAAGATATCAGAGCTAATTCGTGTATCATGTGCGATTATCTTTTCCTGCAATGTCATGTGCCATTTTTGAAATTGCATAATTTAATAGTGCCACATATATAAGCATCAAGTCTAGAATTCAAGAAACGGTGAGAGAATGCGTGCGTGCAGATCTTGTTACTGTTAATTAAAGAACAGGAGAGTGCTATATAAAATTTAACAACCAAAGAAATCATAGGGGACGGAGCTCATTACTTTGAAAAATCCACCAAACCAAAACCTGCAAAACACATTTAGAAGAAAGTAAGAAGAAAGGAGCCTCAATATCCTAAACTAGATGAATCTACCATCATGAATCCTGAATCAATTAGTACCTTCCTCCAAGGCTAGAATTTAAGGCACGTAAAAGCCATGGCTTTGACTTTTGAGATTCTTCAGTCCAACATCTCAGAAACCTGCAACAGTTCATACTTGTACATTAGACCTCGGTATATATGAGTACGTAAAGGCTAAAGAAAGGAAGCAACAGAGGGAGGACTTTCTACGGACTTCCTACTTAATGTCTCAGACTGATCCCATGTGTCTAACTTCCAGACATCCTTTTCAGTGATGGGTCTTCTATGACCTTGCTGCATAAGTGGAGTAATCCATCCAAAATATATTCCTACCACGAGGATGAGGCACCAAATTATTAGACACACCCAAAAGTTCGTATATATATCAAGCTTGATCATCAGAAAGAATTTAAGGACAAAATTTGCTTTAGATTTAGATATCAATGGAACTCACTAGAAAATTATAACTCAGAGAATCTAAGCTATTTCAGAATCTTGGAACTTTGATGGTAGTGAAATTCAATTGAAAATTGCTTACTGGATAATATGTTGGCTTCTCTCTCAGGACAAACATGTTCTCCTCCTAAAAGTGCCTCATACTTTGGGTCATCAAGAGACTCGGTCCGCAGAGGGATGTAATTCGGGTAAGGATCCAAACGAGGAATGTAAACAAGAAGAAGTGTTCCCAACAAAATCTGCATCACAACATCTATTACATAACATGCGACGAATGTGTCATGGAAGACTTATAAAGGATCAAAAAACATTTATTTAAATAATTCTACATTATTATGCTCCTGTAGGACTCAAACACTGTAGCTGAAAATCATTTAAACTTTATATAATAGGGGACCCTAGCATAAAACTTTTTTAATAACCCCAAAATTTCCAGCATCGAAGGGATAAACAACAAACCTGGCAAAAAAGTGCACAAAGGTACAAATACAGTACAGACCTGCACAAATAAGAACTGCCATGAATATATTCCCCATAAATGGTTTTCTCATTAATTACTTGCATAATTTATTTGGTGAAATTTCTAAGTTTTAAAAAATATTTCCCAGCAAAATACTAATATTAAAAAAAATAACTGCAAATTCTACCTTTTATAGGTAAATTTTGCTCCAAGTATGAGACTTAGAACTCATGAGGTTATTCTTCAAGGCTTCTGCCATTTGCAATTTATTACCTCTTTCTTTAACATGCTAAGATTAAATTACTAACAAGCAACGAAAGAGCAATCCCTAACTTCATCTTAGGAGTTACTGCAGGATCACAACAAGTTTATGGCTTTTAAGGGGGTCCTGAAGTAGACTAAATGATAAGTCCTAAACTAGTTTTAACACCATCTCAGACCTTAAAGTCCTCATATATTTGATTCCAAATAGTATTACGTGAACCATTTTAGAGGAATATAATGTTTTTTCTTTTTTGATGAGTAATAATAGATTTTATATAATAACCCACCAGAAGGGGTAGAACCAAAAGTACACACGAAGTATACAATTACGGCGGAGAGGACAAAGGCCTCCCTCCGCTTAAAAATACCAACAACTAACCCTCAACCCAAGGTCCCTACAAAAATATTCACAAAAAGTTCCCAAAGAAAAATTCCTCTAGAAATTCCATGAAAGGAACAATGGAAACCAGAAACACCCAGTTGGTCCAAAAATTTAATAAACTCAAGAACAAGAAATATAATATTTTTATTCAGTGAAAACGTATCATTGAGTCACATTATACTCTACAAAATTGATTAAGAAATAAGACATTTACGTAGTGACTGGTCTACACCTCGTTTTCATTAAAACAATCTAGTGCAACTCTGTCACTCTGCTTAATTTCAATTTGTAATCAGGTCAAATTGTCAGTGTCTATCAATAATGCTGATGTGGTTTGTTTAGGTGGACATAAAATCAAAGTTTGTGGAATAAGAAGCGTGGTTTGACAGGAGCATGATTGTTTCTAGTAATTTACAAAGAGAAGTGCTCTTATAGTTTGAAACGGGGGGATGCTCTTATAGTTTGAAAAGGAGTGAGTAATAAGAATCTCACAGTATCTCCCAGTATGTAATTGGGAGCATCAATGACGAAGAAACTAACCTCATGTAGAAATCCTTCAAAGAAATCACGAAATTGAGCATAACAGCATCCGCAACAAGGACATAAATTACTCCAAATCGGACATACCATCGAAACTCTCTTATGTAAATTTTAGTTTCCACACCAATCATTACCAACATGAAGCACCAAGAAAGAGCCTTAATGATCAAAGCAACCACCTACAAGAGCCTCAACCTTTGTAAAAATGTTCGACACTCATGGAGAAAGAAAAAAAAAAAGGTGAGTATATACTACAACAATAGACGGATAGGATTCAGAATCAGTGACAGAGAAAGATATCTATATAACCACATACATCACCATATTGGAAAAATAAAAAACAGTAGCTTGCCTATCAACCTTTTAAGTATCTAAAGCTTTTGTAGACAATTATCCATACATTTTCTTAATTTTTGCAACAGCCTATGCACATCTAGCACTAAAGTTCACAAACAATGGAAATGCATGTCTCATCATGCTTAGTTAACCCCCTCCCCCGCACCCAAAAAAAAAAAAAAGGTGGAGCTCACATTTTATTTAATATCCCTTCCACATCAAGTCTATGACTCTTATTTCTAGTACCGGCGGGTAGGCTATTTTTTCACTTCACAGTCCCTAGGATGTTCTCATATGCCAGAGTACTGTTGGGAGATAAAACCAATTTGCATATAATATGAACGCTTTGATATACCAGTTTGTATATAATATAATTATCATCACTTCAAGAGATCTCATCTTCAGACATAAAAAGGTGGAAACATCTTAATCTCCAAGTAAAATGGATTGCATCTTATGAACATTCTGACTATCAAAAATTCACATATTATACACAATCGGAACAGTAAAACTCCACGGTGATCACACTATGACCGCCTCATTGAAGCAACTCTATAAACGAACTTACTATCATCATGGGTTACTTTTCTGATAAGTAGCATTGGAACCTATAGAAGTAACAAAGTTAGTTTCGCTAGTTTCTGCAATGGCAACACAGAGAACCACATACCTGTGCAGGCACAGGTAATATGATTTATATGGGGCGGGAAAGAAAATTGCGTAACTACAAATTAAGTCCAAATAACAGATTCATGATAAAGAACCCGATAATAAAATGTGCGACTTCAACAGGACAGATAAGAACACCTATCTAGCAAACAACTAGAAGAGAAAAGTGCACCTCAAAAGGAGCGAGGCCAGTCTGTCCATCCAAATTGAATATCGAAACACCTGTAAACAATCTGAACAATGGCTCGGCAGTACAACAACCAGCTAAAATGCCCAAAATATGGTTATAATAGTTTGATGTCAAGCAGAACCTCTGGACTTTACAGTCCTTCAAAATCAACCATATTCTGTAAAGGCACAAACTCAGAAGAACCAGATGAGATACAGAGAACACGAGGGAATCTATGCCACATGGTGTATAAGCACCAAAAGCACTATCTGTTTGTTGCACCCAAATGCCATTCGCCACTGGTTGGCAGTACCAAATCAATGGATTAAAACCCATTTCTGTTCACCCCTGAACAAATTTCAAAACTGAATATATAATACAAACTTAATTGTCACTTCTGAGAAGTGAAAGTACACATGCAATCCTTCATTTATACACTTATGATCCAAAGTGGTGGCGTAAACTAATGATGCACTCCCTGCAACAAAAACAAGCCATTGATTATATCAATCAAACATGTCAGAATTAAACTACTGCTTAATTTGACTGTTCCTAAACGACGTCAATTACTACTTTCGTTTCATTAAAATTAAAATAATTTGACTTTTTATTAATATTAATAAATGTGTTTGATCATAAATAAATTATTTAAATTATTTGTAATAATATTATAATTTTAGCTAGTAAAATAGTAATTGAAGTGATGATATTATAATTTTAAATGGTAGAATAGCTATTGAAATAATAGATCATAATAATAAAATAATGGATTAAAAGATAGACTATAATATTGAAAAATGGATGAAGTGGTAGACATATTTGATAAAATAAGAATAATTTAAATAATTTATATTATTAAATTTTTTTAAAAATAAATATTACGATTATATTGAAATATCCAAAAAATATATATAATTTGATTGGAACCAAAAGAGTATTATATAACGAATAATTATCTCATGAAGCAAAATTTTGAAAGGGAAAGGAAAGACCTTCCATTTCACCCTCATATGATTCCAAATAAAGACAAAATCAAATCAAGAAAAGTGGAATTTTTAATATTCTGTACGTAATTCCATTTCTCAATGAAAGCAGTGTTTTGGAAGTCATTCAACCCCTAGTTCATAGTTGCTCCTTTGCCGTCTCGATTTGGTTAGACTATTATTTTGAAGCAAGTTATTTTATTTTACTTCGATTCATTATTAGAAATATATTTTTAGTTTTAAATTATAAAATGATATGAAGTTTTAATATGTCATTATTATATGTAAAATAAATTGAATATTATGTCACCATTATTATATTTCTAGTTAATATTAACAATATATTCGTCAAATTATATTTTTTTTCCTTAAAAAATGTTGTCTTTTAAAGGCACCACTTATTTTGAAATAAATGGAGTAACACGTGGGATCATTTAACGACTTTTAAAACAAGCAATAAAATAAGAGGGAAAAAAAAAGACAAATTGGTAATGCAGAGAACGTATGAAAAAAAAATTCTCCTCAATACTCCCTCCGTTCTATATTAATAACATTTTTAGCTTGATAAACATAAATTGAGATCAGCAATAAATATTCATGTTCAATTTCAAATTTATCTCTTATTAAAAATTGTGAGCAAAAAAGAGAAATAAATTAGAGAATTAAAAATTATTGAAAATATGAGAGAAATTATGGGTAATATAAAAAAATATATATTATGTTCTCCTAAAACAATTATTTTAAAATAAATTTCGCCTTCTAAAAAAAATTTATTATTATTTTAGAACGAATGGAAGACAATATTAAATGCAATGAACCCAATTTTCGAGGCAACTAAGCACGGAAACAACAACAAACAAGTGAGAGTGAGCTAGAGAAGTAGTACCTCTGAAACTTCAAGAGATAGCCAAATGGGAAACGACATCATCGGCATTGGATATATATATATATATATATATAGTAGTTACAAAAATGAAAAAAAAATGGGACCAAAATCTGACATTGATTGAATTGCAAGCGTCACGGCTTACGAAGTTTTCCAATGTTAGTATTTACTGATATACTACTACATATTACGGTCAGAAAAAGACAGACACGAAGAACCAGAATTCAGTAATAATACTCCTAGAATCCATTAGACCCAATTGCTCCATTGCACGCGTCTCAGTTCACGGAGTTCTTCGCATAATATTACGAAAATGACATGAATCCAGCTTTCGGAACTCCAGTTTAGCGGCCTGCTTATATGGTTTGGCTTTGGATGGATAAACAAAATGGACGTGAGGGAAAGTCTTACTAAACAAAACACTGTGGTCTTGAAATTTAAAATTTAAAATTAAATAATTAGTAAAAATGGATTATGAGAGGATAGATAAATATTGTTTAATTGTACGTCGTCTTTATTTTATAATAATCGTTTATTGAAAACAAGAGTTTTTGTTTCACTGTTTTATTATTACTTTTTTATTATGTAAAAGTCTTTTTTTACTGTTTTAAATTACTTTTTTATTATGTCAAGGTTAAAAACAGGTGACGACGACGACTTTATAACATAAATAGATATATTTGCTTAATGATTCTTCAAAATGATTTCCTTTTTAAACGAATGAATTATTATTTCCATTGAAGAGTTTGAAACATATGTCAAGTTCTACAGAGGAAAACAACATAAAGACGACAAAAATGGAAACTTCAGTCAACTCAAGGCTTCAAATACATAAATCTTGACGGAGATTGAAAACTGTGTTGCAATTTTACCCTTTTAAAAATTCACTAGATTTCATTACAAAATTATCCAAGGCCATTGTCGATTTCCTTTTCTCTAATTTATTGAATTCGTCATCAACAGACCATCTTCGAGTTAAGCAGCCCACAGATTAGAGAGTACAATCGTCAGGGAATCTTTGATGCACTGTATAAATCTTTAAACCAGAAAGAGACTGCTCCCCTACCTACATCTCAATCTGATCCCAATCAATTGTTTGGTCTTCAAACCCATCTCCTGATTGTTGAAGCCTACCCTTACCCAGCCTACTCATCATTGCCAGACCTGGAAAAATAAACTTCAGATCAGCAAGAATAATATATATATATATATAATAAATATCAAGTAGCTTGTCTTTCATTTTGATACAGTATCAAAAAGGTATGGGAATCAATTCAATGCATCTTTCATCCATGAGTTCAATCTTTTCTTTTTAATTTGGACCGGAAGTAAAATTTAATCTTGTCGCATGTCAATTAATTACTCCCTATCTTCCAAATTATAATAAGCACAACCCCTTGTAAATTGTAAATAAAAGTGCTTATAATTAGAAAGCAAATTTAGTATAATATACAGGGCCCCATGCATATGGAATTTATGGAACTGGAGTTAATTATGTACCTTCAACCATTTTGTAAAGAGCTGACCACCATCCATCTCTGGGAACATGGTGCTGCTCAAGTCTCTCTTCGATAACTTTGTCATGCTTCCCTTCCAAAACCCCCTGAAGAGTTATAACTGCATCCTTTGTCTTCTTGAGGATATTATCGTCATCATCTTGAAGTTCCAACTGTACAAGGTCATTTTGCGATGAAGTGAGGCTAACAGCAAGAGCAAACTGGGCCGCAGCTGCCCATCGCGATGAGGCAAGCCATTTCCTCCGCCCTTCCAGTCGCTTGGTGTCACGTCTCTCCGAGTTGCTCTCCCCTTCCCCTCCAACCACTAAACTTCGCAAGTACTGGGCGTTAGCTGCCCCAGTACTTTGAACCATTTTAGAGAAAGAGCTTTGTTCATTTTGCAGCAGTTCTTCAGGGGTGTCATATTCCAGAACCTGATATAGCATGCAGAAAACTTATTATTGCCTTTGTCCCATATTAAATGACCTTGATTGACTTCTACAGTCAAGTTTTACCCTTCCTCAATCAATAAATCGTACTGTCTTTTGACATACCTCACCAGCATCAAGCAGAAGAACTCGGTCACAGTCAATAATGGTATTTAGCCGATGAGCAATAATAAGCATTGTGCAGGATTTGAATTCTTCTCGAATGGTCTTCTGAATTAGAGCATCAGTTCTAACATCAACGGCTGCCGTTGCTTCATCAAGAACAAGAATCTTTGACCGACGAAGCAATGCTCGGGCAAGACTTAAAAGTTGCCTCTGGCCGACACTGAAATTCTCCCCTGCCTCCGAGACCTTGACACACCACAATTAAAATTAAAACGATCATACATATGAAATCTTTTGGCAAGTTAAAGAAGAAAGTGTGATATATCATTAATTAGCATAATTTGAGTTTCACAAAGATATGCTCGCTTACCTCAGCATCCAGCCCCAAAGAATTCCTCCTGATTACATCCTTCAGATGTGCCCTCTCTAAAGACTCCCATAGGTCAGCATCATTATGTTCATTGAAGGGATCAAGATTAAATCTCACAGTTCCTTTACAAAATAAAACAGCCACCATCAGAATAAAAAAAAAAAATTAAAATTAATTTGTTCCACAACTCTAGAACACAAAAAATAAATAGATGTACCTGAAAAAAGAACTGGTGATTGTGGTATAATACCAAGGACTTTACGAAGGTCAGTCAAACCAAACTTCGAAATATCGTAATCGTCAATCAAGATTCTTCCTTTTTCAAGTTCAACAATTCGAAATAAAGCATTGAGCATGCTGGACTTTCCTGCTCCGGTCCTTCCAACTATTCCTACCTTATCACTCGGAGGAATCCAGAAGGATAAACCGTGCAGTACCGGAGGAAGTTCAGGCCTATAACGTAGGACCACATCCTCGAACTTGATGGACCCAGAAGCAGGCCATCCAGGAGGAGGACGGTTGCTTTCAATAATGGGGGGACCCTCTGATGGCAACTCTATGTAGGTTCCAGTGCGCTCAACCGCATTCAAACTATTCTCAGCTAGACTTGCGAGTCTCAATACAGCTGTCAATAAGCTCGTAATATTTAAAGCATAACTGAGAAGTAGACCCATTGTAGAGGCAAAAGCCTCCTGGTTTTCTGCCCTTCCATTCTGCATGACGGCAAAAGTTGCGGTAAGCCAAATCATAACGCCCCCCAATGTTTCCAAACGGATCGCAAGCCAACGATTTCCACTCATATTCACGAGGGTAAATCTGACATTATTGTCCATTGAGCTACCGTTAATCTTGGCCATCCGATCATAAGCTTTGTATGCACGAATAGTTGACAGACCATTCAATGCTTCCCCGAATTGCGCGTACACAGGGGATCTGCTAATGGAATCTAAGCGCTTCACTTCACGTGCTGTGCTCTGTTTGGACAAGATAGTTTAAAATTAAACATTAACTAATTCTAGATGAACGGCATACAGATTTGAGTTACGTACCTGATAATATAGATAGGCTGCATAGAACACGAGTAGAAGTGGTAATATGGCCCACAAGGACATCGTGCTTATTATTCCTATCAACACAAATGTCGAAAAGAGCTGGGACACTTGGCCCAGAAACATATTCACGAAAGGAGCAACATTGCGATCTATATCACCTAGATCCTTTGCAAATCTATTGATTATACGTCCAAGTGGATTGGTATGGAAAAAGACCATTGGAGCCCTTAGTATAGAGTTAAGCATAGCCTCATGCAGCCTTCGGGCAGCATAAAGGCTCGATAGAATTAACCAAAATGAATTCGCCAGCGTCACTAAAACCTGAATCCAGAAAAATTGTTCAGAAAAAATTGGAAAGAAAAATATTAAAAAAAAAAAAAAAAAGGTATCCTGGTTTAAATGGAACCTGAATCAACTTATTTTGAACTTACCTGACCAATCGATAGAAGTGCATAGACCAGATTATAGAAACGAGGCCCATGTGTCTTTGGGCTGCTTTCATCTGTCCAAACACTTAACCATGTGCTACTGAGAACTCGTAAAACTTCTGTTAGAACGTAACACATAAAGAGTATCATAACCACCCACCATCCCCCCAGAGCATTTTTATACCTAACAAATAAATATAGTGTTAGTATAAAAAGAAAATACAAATAGTCTTCACATCTGAAATGTCAACCTATGCAGACAAGACCTAAAAATATGCATATTTATATTTAAACATTAAAGTCTAGGCCCACCAACAAATGCAACTAAAAATGTAACTATTGTACTTTTAGCAGAAGAATTCGTCACTTACCTATTTAAAACACCATAACTGACAACTCCTGTTTCCCTTTCTTCCTGCTTGATAAGAATAGATTTCGCCTCTTTACTTTTCTTCGTCTGGCTTGCATCTTTCAGAACCTCGTCGGTCCCACCATTAGCAAGAGGTTTTGAAGTTTTACCTTCAACGTTTTCACCACCATCTGTGTTTTCTTCCACATATTCTTCCATTTTCCCTGCGTTTTCCATCAGTTTTTGGAACAACACGCCATTATTTGACAATTCTTCAAAACTTCCCTCCTCCTTCACCATACCTTCGTGCACTAAAATAATTCTGTCCACTTGCGAAAGAAAATGAAGCTGGTTTGTGACTAGAACTCTAGTTTTCCCTCTCAATTCTTCCTTAATACATTTTTCAAAAACCTACAAATTAAAATATCAATAACATTGCTCGTCGATATGCATAGCAATATTAGAAATTTTACGCAAAAGAAAAGAGGAGTAAATAGAGTAATTACCTGTCGAGCCACATGAGCATCCAGAGCACTTAAAGGGTCATCAAAAATATAAACATCTGAATTGGAGTATACAGCCCTAGCCATGGATACTCTTTGTTTTTGCCCTCCACTAATATTAACCCCTCTTTCACCAATCTCGGTAAGATCACCGCCCTAGTATACAATACAAACATTAGAAAAAGGGTCTCTATTTTCAGAAATTTGATTTAAAACATAAGATCATTATTACACATCCATAAGAAATAGGGCATAAGCACTTACAGGAAACAAGTCAAGGTCATGCTGCAATGCAGTCACATCTATTGCCTTTGAATATCTTGATGGGTCAAACACAGATCCAAACAATATGTTTTGACGTACCTGAAAAATATATAAGTAATATATATCACAAAGTACAAAAATAATATAAGAAATAAACAAGGAAAACTATATTATCCAATTCAGATTATAAAGCATGTTATACGTACCGTCGCATTGAAGATCCATGACACTTGCGGAACATATGCAACCGTTCCTCTGATAACAACATGTGTATCTGCGACAGCTGGAAGCTCTCCGAGCATGGCTGATATAAGTGATGTCTTTCCTTCTCCAGTGCTACCAACGATTGCTACTAAGCTACCATTAGATATATCCAAATTAACATCTGTCAGCGTCGGCTTCTCTGCCTGGAAATTTAAAGAAAGAAATATATAAAAGCATATAGCTTGAAGAAATTTATAAAGCAATTTGAATCATTAGATTCATGAAACAAAATATTGAAAGTCAACCTTTGAATCCCAAGAAAAGACCCCATTTTTGATTGAGACAGCAGGTAGCCCTGGTTCAAGAGGTGGGTTAGGCAGAAGCATTCTTTCCTCCGCTAAGAGAAGTTCCTCCAAACGCTTTAACGATACATTCGCATTTACGACCTGCCAAAATTGTGATAGGCAATAATTTAGAAAACAATAACAAAAATTAAAATTGGTATTCCAAAATATCCACCCATTGGTGTAACTGAGTTGGACACGATACCAGGCGCTGACATGTAAGAAAGACATGCATACAAACACCAACTGATATGAATATGCCCTTTACAAATCTAATTAAGGCAACTCGCAGCATGTGAGACTTCAGACTATAACCAAAATGTAACAGAAGTAGACACAAACAAACCTGAGTTATAATATTTGGAAGCATGAAGAGCGGAAAACGTAGGACCGCAAATAAAGAAAGAGACGTAAAAGCCCTAGCAGGTGTTAGATCTCCTCCAAGTAAAGTGAATAGTCCAAACGAGACCACAATCACCACAACCGGTATACTGTTTAAAATGAACATGTTGCACTGCAAATTTAGGAGGAAAAGCACATTGAAAAGTTATTCTCAAGCTTTAAAAAAAACGGAGAAAGACATACAAGTATATAGTTGAAGCTTAAATATCAAAAATATCATAGCGATTTTTTAAAGAGCGAGTTTTCGACATACCGCCCCTAGTAGTTGCGCTTTACGAAACCATGCCAGCTCCTCATCGCGAACACTTACAACTTTTGACTGGAAACTACTTTCCCATGCATAACATCTGAAAAATGTGTATCCCAATGATTCAGAATGCTCCTTTCAACTACCGAAAAGCGCAAGATTTAAGAATGAGAGAAGGAGGAGAGAGAGAGGAGGGGGGGGGGGGGGGGACCAAGGGATCTCCAAATAAATCATACTTTACAGTTTCCATGGCAGCCAGAATCTCATTCATGAGGCCGATTCTCTTATCAGTGCGCTGAAGTCCTTCCTTAGTCAACCTCTGCATTTTGCTAATCACATACGTCTGTTGCAAAGGATGAGATTTTAGGATTATAAAAAGTCAAACCTGAGTGCCCAATATGACAGTTATTACAATTTCCAATGTACACAAAAGCAAAGAAATTAAATAATTTACCTGTATGGGAAACATAAGGACTAGCAGCAGCGCACCAAGAAGTGATGCAACACCCAGCTGCTCGTAGAGAAGAACCATTGCTATGGTGATTCGAAAAGGAGCAGACCACAACGTGTGAAGCGATTGACAAACTTGCTGTTGAAAGAAAAGATTATTTATATATTTCCACCCTGGGCTCTAAAAACAATTATTTATATTCCAAAACTCATAAATCGAGCAAGTTTGCCTATCAATAGTTTCAAATATTTTTCCCATGACTGAAAATTATAATTTTCTCCATAAATTGTATTAGACTTTGAATAGCGTCATTTATCGTGAGCAAACATAATTGATTAATTTACATATACACGGCAAAAAATGGTAAAGAAAAGACATGCCTGAAGTGATTCAGCGTCAGTTGTCATCAAGTTAGTAATTTTTCCGGCTGCAAAGTTCCGGCGACTTTCATGTGTTAGCCTTAAGGACTTGCGGAAAACTGCGGCAATCTACAATAGAAACTAATGCAGTTTCAGTAGGGCTTTCTTAAATGTTAAAAATGATTAGAAAAGTATTTGATACTGAGAGACATTATAGCGCACTATAATAAAGTTCAGATAAAAGTAATATATAGAAAATAAATGGATAATGACTACATTACCAGAGTTGCTCGAAGACGGTAGCCAACACGCATGACGTTCTGGAAATATTGAGCTTCGACCAACACCCCAAACACCTAAAACATTTACCCAATCATGTCATTTCAACTCAAGTTTAAATAGATTTTGTGAAAACCAGAATGGCTGTTAAAGCAACAAAACAGAGCTAACTACAGTAGCAGCTATCAACCACAATACAAGGACTAGTGCAGATAATCAAAGGAAAGCATATAATTTTAGCAAATTTCCATTGGGCATATTCCTTGACAATTATGGTAAATCTATAAAGGGAAGGAAGGGTTGTACCACTCCAACAAAAATTGAGAAGGCATAGATGTAACCAATCCAAGCTGGATCTCCTCGTTGCATAGACTGCAAGTTAACATAAGAAAACATATGTGAGGTAACACGAAAAGTTTCCTATTAGAATATGCCATATCAGAAACAAAAAAAAAAAAAAAAAATCCCGTAATACATTGGTGAAATTAACTGACCTCTAAGAGTTGGTTCAATATCATCGGCCCCACGAACTGGGAGAGATCATTACCAATCTACAAAGTGGCCAAAGAAGAACAGAATGTCAAGGAATTGATAACAAGCAGACTAGTAGGAGTTTTAGCATACAAATAAGTTTTAATTAAAATATTTCATCTCCCAAAAATATCTCGCACAAGCAAACTACCTTCCAGAAGCCTCCCCACCAGAATCTGCAAGATTCAAAATGATGAAGGAAATCAGCAACATCGTACGATGTCCGAGATTACAAAGTAACAATAATAACAATAGTAACAATAATGAGTAATAAAACGTATAGCAACATATCCATACCTTCCCCCTAGACTACGATTTAAAGCTCTCAAAAGCCATGGTTTAGGCTTGCGAGACTCCTCAGCCCAGCATTGTTGGAACCTAAACAAAAAAAATTATCGTACAACATTCCCAGTGATGTACAAAAAATGAAATGTCTTCAAAGAGAAACAAACACGCACTTGTTGTTCAGCGTTTCGGTCTGATCCCATGTATCCAGCTTCCAGATATCCTTCTCTGTGAGCGGTCTTTTGTAGCCTAATCGCATTAGGGGATTCATCCAGGAAAACAAGATATCTGTAGGGGCATTAGTGTAATCATAAGTATGAGTCTATTTTGTATCTTCATATCACATGTGTTCTTCAAATTTTAAGATAGCATTCAGTATATCTTTGATCAAAAGGGTTAAGTATCCAAACATAACAATTTCGGACAGAAAAGTCATTTGACACATACTAGAGAATATGTTGACGCGCCTCTCTGGACAGATATCTTCTCCCCCAGGTAGTTCTTCATATTCACCTTCGTTAACTGACTCGGTCCGCACAGATGAATAACCCAGATAAGGATCCAGATTGGGAACATAGACAAACAACAGAACTCCAAACAAGACCTACGGAAGAGCAATAGCAGTGTTTACTTTTTGGGGCAAACCCAAAAATCAGGTGCAAAGTGAATTTCTTTCAGCCAGTCATGGCCACGCTGATCGAATGGTAGGGATCAATTAGCAAAATCACAAGAAGGAAGAGTACTTAGCTGTCCTTATGGTCATGCAAGATAATATTAGAAAATCAAATATAAATTAAAAAAAAAGCATCTAACCTGTATTGAAACCTCACTGATGTACAGATATAGCACAGATCTGCAAAATAAAAATACACCATGAGCCTTTTATTATTAAAAAAAAATGAGCTTCATTGTACAATAGTACATGTAAACAGAATCAACAGATATACATCAATCTTACCCTAGACCTCATGTTATTGTACACAATTTGCAAATGCTAAAGATGACACCTAAATCAGTACATTTAACATTATTGTAGATATTGAGTTTCTTTGTTCTAGAGATTATTAAACTTGACAAGAATGCAGAATGGTTACCATGTAGAGAAAGTTTCTTATACCTAGGCGTCAAACTAAACAATTTCTTTAACCCATCAACCACTGCAGATTTTTTACACAAGTAACAATAATATCTTTACCAAAGTAAGTACATTTTAGGTGCACATATAGGTGTGTTTAGTATTTTCTTTTTTCTTATAAAATAAAGTATGTTAAGAAAAGCAACTCAATGAGGACACAAACAATGTAAATGAGCAGGAAGAATGTACCGTTAATGGAAATCTTCATAAACAACAAAATGGAAAAACACTGATTCGTTTTCAGCAACTAAAAAAGCAGGGTGGGTAAAAAAAAAAAAAAAAAAACCACTAACCGGTCATAAAAATCCCTCACTGAGAGAACAAGATTGAGCATCACAGTATCCCCCACCAAAGCATAAATGACTCCAAACCTCACAAACCAGCGGAATTCAGTGATGTAGACCTTTGTTTCTACACCAATCATGACCAGAATAGCACACCACGCAAGAGCCTTAACAATTAAGGAAACCATCTGCAAACATACAAAGATAAAATGTTATACAGCTGTAGAACCAAACATCAAACCTAATCCCAGGAAGAGAAAACCCACCTCAGATGGAGCAAGCCCAATCTGCCCATCTAAATTTACAGCAGATATACCCATGATCAATCGAAACAAAGGTTCAGCAGTACAATAAGCAGCCAACAATACCAATACATAATTGTAGTAATTTGACCTCAAACGGAACCTCTGGACTTTCAAATCTTTCATGGACTGCCATATTCGATACGAGCAAAGGCCCAAAAGAACGAGATAAGAGATCAAGGTCACGAAAGAGTCTGCACAAGGTGTGTATGCTCCAAATGCATTCTCAACTGCTTTGGCCCAAACACCGTTTGCCACTGGCCGACAATACCAAAACAATGGCTCAAAGGCCATATTTAGTTACTTTAATACCACTACTATCTGCTAGAAGCACATCACTCACTGTAGTTCCTTTCAGTTGTCGACTTGTATTTCACTACTAAGATGGTTCAAAAATTGACTGCTTCAACAGAATAAGATTCCTGGGTTAAAAAACAAAAACAAAAAAAGGTAACCTCAGACTCGTGGCATCTACCAAAGATTTTTAAAAAAATAAAAATAAATAAATAAAAACCAACTTATTAAGGAACTATCAGCACCCTTTTCGTTCGTTTTATAGAACAAAATTCAGGAAAACCAGGAAAAGTAAATCTCAATTTTGTGAAGTACTTGCTTTCGAACTGACCCAAAAGATATGATAATCCATTCAATGCTTGATTACAATAATTACTTAAACATTTCGAGCCAGATTCCTCTTAATAAAAACAATATTGTTTGGCTTCTGAACTTAGAGGAATCACCCCATTAGAATACCAACAAATAAGAAAGTAAAGCCTCAGACACGAATTCCTTAAATAGCACTTAGTTTCCGAAAATAAAAAGTGAGTGACCAAGTTTATCTTACGTTTAAATGGTGAGAAATAGGGGGAGTGACCAAGTTGAAAGCCCACCACAGTCAACTCATCTCAGCGATGAAAAATGTTATCACTCCCCAATTACTCTCACTAATTCAATAGAAAAATAAAACCCAGAACTCAAATAACTCATAATCAACAACATGCAATTTCTATCCATAATCATTGTATCAAAATAACAAAAATTGAATCTCGAATGAATCAAGTTATAACCCGAACCAAGAAAATGGCCACATACATCTATAAATTGAATCAAACAAGAACAGAATTATCCGAAACCTTACCAGTTTTCTGGGAATAAAAAGACGCGGCCCAGAAAAAATGATGACTTTTTGGAGATAATAAAAAGCAAGCGGACTACTTTGTGGAATCTTATGCTTTTGATCTTGGGTCCAATATGTACTGTCTTGTAACAATCGCCCGATTTATGATGGTGTCATTAAATTATTGTTAGTAGTGGGGGCAAATATGAAATTACAGCGTCAAATGCGTCACAGCTTACGGATCTCAAAATTGAAGAAAATATTCATTTTAATAGGAATAAATTAATAATATGCATAAATAAATAAATAAATAAAACGAATAGTAATACTCTATATTTCATAATAAGTCTTACTGAAAATATTTACTTTTTTGAAGGGACATGTATTTTATGAAAACATATAAAAATAATACTACCCTTCGTATCATTACTTACTTGCATTATGAATAAAAAAAATTATAAAAAAAGTGTGATATTATTGCGTGTGTTATTATTTAATTTTTTCTTTATTGAGAAAAACTTAATAATTTTCAACATACCAAATTTAAGAAGAAAAAAAAAAGAGAAATCTTGATAAAAGATAAGTGGAAAACAAATAAGTTCTAACTATAATAAGCGGCCAATTACTAGCAATACTATGACAATGCAATTAAGATAAGTAATTCGAGATAACAAATTATTATATAAATATTATTATTTAACTATTTAAAATTATGTAACATTATTATGGGAGTTAATAATATAGGTGCGAAGTTTAAATGTGGTCATCTCTCCCTTAAGTTTACAAATGGGTATTTAAAATATTAACAAATAATAATAATAATAATAATAATAATAATGTTTCCGTAGCAGGAGTAAGATTTTTTGTATTTAGTTCATTCTTTTTAGTACTTCTTTTGGACCACAGCAATGTGA